>LDKF01001411.1:11723-22015 GCA_001026735.1 Rotylenchulus reniformis
CGCGTTGCTTTCCAAATTGACTTTTTGGGTGCCGAAGCATTGTGCTCATGTCTGGACAATTTGCCGAAACTAATGGCCCTTCAACTGAGGCTTCCCGCTCAGGTAAAAAATGTTGAAAAAAAGAGATTTCCTTGTCAACCTCTACAGGGTGACCAGAAAGTCCTGTTACACTCATTTCCCTACCCCTAACTTTTCTTTGAGAAGAGTGATTGTTTATCGCTTTTTTTAATTTTATAGCCCATTCAATTCTCTATAAAATCTATCCAAAGAATATCAAAAATATCATTATTTAAATAGGAAAAAATAGCCTCCAAAATATCAACCCTACTTGACATCTCGTGGCGGACGGTCAATCGGACCATCGAAAAATTTTAGTAAAATATTTTCAAAAGAAAAAAAATTAAATTAAATGCATAGGGAGTATGGCACATTAGAGTACTTCAAAAATCAGCGAAAGATCTAGGTCGTCCAGGACCAAGCAAAACCGGTACAGGTTCAAGAAGTGAGTGGACCGCAAACCTCGGGTTTCCATGAGAAGGGTCGGACGCGAGACCGAGATCAAAGGAAATCAATCTGACTAATGGCCAAAAATGAGCTATATATCGGGCTCTATAAACTCTAAAAAATTCAGCTTCGCTTGCGAATCAAATAAAGAATTTCAGCCCCAAAGATATCGATTGCTCTTCCAGCGGCACGCAGGTACCCCCCATCCTTCTCCCAGACGAAAATTTTCTTACACTCGAGCTCTATCAAAACTGTTAAAGGGATAGAATATGGGCAAAACATCCTCCTCTTTCTAACCATATTGTCAGATATTCCAAACATTCAGCTTCAGTTATGGCTTGGGCCGGAATTTCACAATGGGCAGAAAAACGCTGATTTTTGGCTGCTTAGGGGTCCAAATCAACAAAATTTCTCATATAGGGGAAAATCTCCGGGGCATTTTGAAACCTCGTTCTATGGACTACTTTTTGGCCAAAAGAGAGAATTTTCCAATAGGACTTTGCACCAGCCAATAAAGCTCACAAAATTCAGACCTGGTGCCGAAGCCGTTTCCCCGGATTCATATCATCCAGATAATGGCCCCCTATTCTCTTGATCTGAACTCGATTAATTATTCCATCTGGACTATTTTGGAGGCCAGGGCATGTGCTACTTCTCATAAAAATTTGGAGTCGCTAATGCAGGCTCTTCTCCGGGAATGGGACAAAATTCCGATCCAAGAGCTGCGTGCCGTCAATGAAAATTTTTCCGCGCGACTTCGTCTCTGTATCCGCGCTAAGGGTGGGCATTTTGAAACTTAATGATTGTGTTTGTACCCCATTTTGTTGCGCATCATATGCATATTTTGGATTGTAATTTGACCGGTTAATAAAAAAGTTATTTAGAATTTACCATGTAACAGGACTTTCTGGTCACCCTGTAATTCAATGAAAATCCTTATTAATCAAATTTCCCGAATTTCCAAATTCAGATTCTGATCAATAGTCCGTTTCTAGGCCTAATAAAATTAATAAGTATTTTTTCTCATTTCATCCAGAAAAATCCAAAATTTGGCAAAATTTCGAGGGAGTTAGACATATGCCTTTTTTAGGCCTGTAATTAAAAAAACTAGGTTTAATGACGTTTTTTAATGCCTTTGCACGATTCCATTTTTATTTTATTCATTTTTTAAACTATGAATTTTTTCTGATACTTATATAGTTTTCGTCCATAATTTTTTGAATTTTTTATATCATCTCACATATATCACTTTTTGCTATTAAATTCTGGAATTTACAAAAAAAAGATCTCGTCAAAAATTGGGCCTTACTACACTAGAAGTCAGAATCGGATTATCATCAAAAATTAACCCAAGAAAGATGATTTTAGGAGCTAACAGAAAATTGTGGACAGAATTAAACAGTACTTTTTTCCTTTTCCTTTTTTATGTCATTTTTCCCTCATTTTCAGCAACTTTCGGATGTGTTTCGGTCTCTGTCCTTTCGGGGCCTTATCCATCTGAACCTTTTCCTCCATTCTGGTGGCTCTTTTGACAACTACATATCCATTGGTCTCTTGTCCAATCTTGCGCCCAAACTCCGCTCTCTCAGTTTGGACATCCCTGGGTATTATTCGCTGAATTTGGGCCAAGAAATTGGATGCGAATTGTTGAAGATCGCCGGAAATGGCATTTTGGAGGTATGACCAGGGGCGTAACAAAAAANAACCCTTTTCATTTTTTTGGTCTTGGAATTTTTTGGAGGAGGGGGTTGCCCCTCCTCGCCCCCCTTGTTACACCCCTGCAGGGTATGATACATGGCTAGATCAAAACCGATCAAAACCTTGGATTTTATTGTTCAAAACTTGAGCATTTTTTCCCTAAATATTATCACTGAAAATCTTTTCGAATTTTTAAATATAAAATATTTAAACCAAACAGAATTCCTCCAGAAAAAAACAAGAAATTTCTTTTTTTTTTATTTAGCACTTGCATGTTCCACGTGCATCGTTTACGGTTGGAGAGTTGGACCAGCTTATCCGGTTTTGTCCGGTTCGTTTAAAAAAGAAAGAAACCCATACATAGAATATATTTTTGAGCTCGACCTCTCCCTCGAATGTTCTCAAAAATTCTTGGTTATACGTTCTACAGTCGGTAGATAGTGTTTTTAAGTACCAGCTTAATCTGTGTTTAGTACCAGCTTAATCTGTGTTCCTGTTTTGTTCCTGTTCTGTTTCACGCTTTGAGAACAGAACAGGAACAGATAGATTTTCTGTTCGAGCTTCAGGAACAGAATAGATTGGAAAATCCTGTTTTAAAAGTTGACAGATAGATAAATACCTATTTCCAATATGTCGTTACAAAAAAGTCAAAATGGGAGTTATAAAAAAAGTGCTAAAACCTTATCAAAAACTTTTTTTAAAAATTTGGTGGGCCGTAACTTCCAGCGACAAATTGTACAGAATTTTATCTCTATCTTCTGTTATTTTTAGTTTTTCGAAATTCGAACAAAAAGTTCGAGATTTTCTTAAAAACACATTCGAATTTCGAAAAACTAAAAATACCAGAAGATAGAGCATAAAATTCTGTACAATTTTGTCGCTGGAAGTTACGGCCTACTAAATTTTTTAAAAAGTATTTGGGGAACGTTTTGGGTTTTGGCACTTTTTTTTGTAACGACCATTTTGGCACTTTTTTGTATCGACCCAGCACCTTTCCAATTACACATGGAGTTTCATTTTTTCAAGACCTACAAATGCTCTTGCAATTTATAAAAATAAATTTTCCCCGACGATAAACTGTTAAACAATGAATTCAAGCTAACCTTGTTTCATTTTTTCTTATTCTCCAAAAAATCTTTCAGAATTTGTACTCCGTCATTCTGCAACTGCGGCAAAATGAACCGCTTTCCCAAGTTGCCGAGTTGCGTCATGTTGTGGCAGATCAATGGCGCGCCGGCACTCGGAAGCACTTGCCACTTCGGGTATGGCTGGGTCTTGGATCAACTACCAGGGAATTTGGCATTTTTGTCTTATTGTTGAACTTTTTGGCCTTTGATCTAGTCTATAATTAAAAAATTAAATTGCCAATGCCAAATGTTCTTAACAAGAACTTCATATCATGATTTTTCTGAGTGATAATTTTATACATTGGGAAAGGCAAACCTAAAAGGAATAGAAAACCATAAATCCGAAATAATAATACAAATTAATTTAAAAATCCTTCTTTTAATAAATAAGCAAATTAATACGGTAAATGGGACGAGTGAATATTGGTTAGTTATCAAATTCTACCATTTTTATATGATTTTGGCATTTATGATTAGTTTGTTGGTCATTAGTCTGTCAATTACATTTTATCACTCCGATTTAGATCTGGTTGTATTGTCACCCTGACACTTCCTGGCAATGCATTGACCCCTTCCTGACGATCCAAATCGTCCAATATGGTTTTACGCCATCGAACCCAGTGCTGGAAGAGCTGTTCCGGGACGAATTGTTCAGCGACAACGATAGTGGAGGGACTCCGTAAGTTGGATGGGCTTAAAAGAGTTTTATTTTGACGAAAAATATTAATTTTGACTGTTATTATGGGAATCAGGAGTTATAATAAAAAATGATTCTAAAAATACTATAATTGGAGCGATAGCGATATCCAGGGAGATTTTCCAATGGCGAAATTCTTACTTATTACCTACATAGATTTTTAGCAAGCTTAAAAAATTGCCACTTTGGCCGATCAAAATAAAAATATTTGAAGCTTGCTTAGTTAACACTGTAAAAGGATATATGCAGAATTTTATCTTTGTCTTTGGCCTTTTTAATTTTTGAATTTCTTTAAAATTTTTTTAAAATATATTCTATTCAACATTTTTAAAAATTCGTCTTTTCACTTTTTTGATTGGCCAAATTGGAGGTTTAAACTTTAAAGCCCAATATGGCCTTTTTTAACGTCCTAGCACCGGCTAAATAGTGGCCGCCTGATTTTTTTTTCTTTGAACATTGGATTCAAAAAAGAAAATTTAAATTCTAGAGGAGATCGGTACACCCCGTCCCCAATTGGCGGCGGGCCAGTTCGTGGCGAAGTCTGGTAGGAAGGAATATTATGAATGCCTTCTATGTTTTCTGGCGCCATTATTTCTTAAGCCGGCTCAATCAATTTAGAAGACGGCGCCTTCGATGCCTTTAAGTTTTAGGCTGGCGCCTTCAAGTTAGGCCCCTTAATAAAACTAAATTGGTGTCGCCGACTTCTAAATTGACCGCGCCGTCTTCTAAATTGATGGCGCCGACTTCTAAATTGATGGCGCCGACTTCTAAATTGACCGCGCCGTCTTCTAAATTGACGGCGCCGTCTTCTAAATTGAAGGCACCGATTTCCAAATTGAAAACGTCGCTTTAAGAAATAAAGGCGCGAGAAAGATCGCTTCCTACCAGACTTCGCCACCAACTTGCCGCCACCAAATGCCCCCCCCCCCACCAAACGTCCTGTTCCGGAGGAGATAAGGGAAAAAGTTGCTCTCTCCTGCCGAAATGTTTCTGGCTTCATTCCACCAATGTCCTCTATTCAAAAAATTAGTTGTTAATGGTCTTGTTTCGAAAGTTTGGGAGATTGACCAGTTGCATGTCTATTGGCTCATTTAAGCTCATTCTTGACGGAGTTCTACTCAAAGAATGATTGATGATGTGGATGAAGATTGAAGATGGTCTGCGCCGATTTTGCCGATGAAAATATCAGAGATATCAGGATTTTTGACAAATATTGGATTGTTATTTATTTTTTGAAGGTTAAGAGAATATTTATGTTTTCAAATTGTCCTTTTGAATAAAAGTTGTGGAGATGAATTCGAAAAGGTAAACAGATCGGGGAATTTGTATAGAGAAATCAAATTAAAATCAGAACTATCACACCAGCCACAGTGGGGCCTGTTTCAACACGGGGATATCGTAGCTGATTCTGGATTTTATGTTTTTCGGACCTTTCTTATAAAAATGTAATAGGTAGAAGCTAAACCGGGTATGATGTAAAAACCATTTTTATATGCGTTTTTGTTCATTTCTCTTCCAATCTCAAATCGCAAAATAATTATTTTAGGGGGGTTTCAAAACAAAATACAAATACTTATATTTTTTGCAATTTTTCCAAAGGACCCCCAAAAAATCCTAACCCGCAATCATAACAAAGGCACCAAAGTTACTTCCACAAAATTTTTATGCATAAAAAAATAAAAGGCAGAATTTTCCTCTAATTCATGGGGAAAACACGCAAAACAATAATGCGTATTTTAAATAGGAATGGTCAAAAAATCACGAGATCCTTCTTTGGCACATTTTGCGCATAACAATCAGAATGACTCTCAGAATAGCATTCCGTCACGAAGGAACTAAAAAAATAAAAAATGAACTATGAAAAAGATGGCTGAAGCTTCATAAAAACCTTTAAAGATTTTGGAGAACAATTTTTTGATATACATAATGAATTAAAAATAATGAACTTACGGCGTTCCTCCGTCGTCAATGCCGTTGAAGATTTCCTTCCGGAACAACTGGTCCACCACCGGATCGAGGGGGACAAAAGAAAAGTCAACAGGGCGGACGGACAGAAAAGGATCGTGCCAAATGGCAGACATCGCTTGAGCATGTTCCCCAAGCATCCAGATCTAAAATGGAAGGATAAGGTGTCAGGGTAGGGCCGCATGCAGGATTTAGCCTGGGAGGGGGGGGGTTTGATCATTTTTTCTGGACAATGAATGTGTAAAATCCGGTAGAAAATTTTTTTGCCTAACAATTTATTAATTTGATGCTATTCTAAATATTGATAAATTTTTCTAATAAGCTAAGGAAAAGTAGAGTGGCTGAAAACAATTTATAAAAAAATTGCGAAGTTCGAGATTGTAAGTCCTAAAAAATTATTGTTAATAAAAATTTAAAAAATCAATCAAAATTCCAATAACACTACTTAGGTATACACCCAATGGCCTTTGTCTCCTCAACCATACTCGAAGCGGTAAATGCTTCCGCGTGCCGGCGCGCCATTGGTGCGCAACAAGGCGCTGCAATTCGGCAATTTCGGACAGTGGCTTCATTGGTGACGGCATGCGTGCACAGAAGGAGTGCAAATTCTTGAGGAAAATTTTTGGGTTTTCAATTTTTGATGGGGAGCCAAACTAACCGGACAGAGGCGGACAAGCTGGTCTATGTCCGCAATGGCAAAGGATGCACATGGCAAATGCAAATGCTAAATAAAAAGAAATTTGTACCAATTTTGAAGGCATTTTCAAAAATTCATTTAAAAGCAATTATTGTTTAAGTTGTGAAAAGTTTACTTTATTATATTGAGGAAAAATAGAATAAAATCAAGGAACAATTTAATTACGATTTATGGAGCAAGTCCTCACTCAGCTCGTGAAAAACCTTGGGTCGATCTCTAATATAAAAATGTTCGGTTAGGATGCAAGGATGCAACCCAAGCGCCGAAGCCAAGTTTGGCTTAAAGAATTTTTTGAAAAAGTTTGATAAAAATTTCTCAAAGGAACAAAACTTTTTAGTCGAAAAATCTTCCATTTTTCTCAATAAAGGATTCAGTTAAAATATCCGCCGGTGTTTGTTCTCTGTGGCTGTCATACGCTTTAATATAGGTATCTATTTTGCCGAAATTATATTTTTCAATAATATTTTGATTAACCCTAATAGCCATGGACCCTTCAACAAATGGTCTCAAGCCTATAATCACTGTTCAGGGACCTCCAAATTGCCGTTGTGTGCAATCTTCAACAATTGGCATCCAATTTGTTGGGCCAACTCCAATGAAGGCTCACTGTCATCCTCCTCCTCCTCATAATAAACGATGTCCAAATTGAAAGAGCGGAGTTGGGGTGCAAAGGTGGCCAGAAGACCGATGAGTTCATAATTGGCAGAAGGTTCGGCAAAAAGAGAAAGACGCAGATGGACAAGACCACGGAAGGTCGAGGACCGGAACACACCCGGAAGTCGCTGAAAGAGTGAAAATTGCAAAAATGAAAAGTGTGGGAAAGGTGAAATTTAAAGCAGAAAATAAAAACGATGAAAAACAGCAAATGAAGAAACAAACAAGAAAATTAATGGCAAAAAAACAAAAAAGGACAAAGAGATGGGTGAAACTGATGGAATTGAGTTTGGACATGATATTTCGGTGTTAGGACGTTAAAAAAGTGCCAGATGCAAAGGCTTGGCCGAAAACTTTTTTAAGGCAGGCTAGGCCAAAAGTACAAAAAGAAAGTTGTGCAGAATTTTATGCTCTATATTCTGGTATTTTTATTCTTTCGAAACCAAAAGTTCGAAATTTTTCTGAACGGAATTTTTGCGGAATTTCGAAAAAATTAAAAACATCAGAAGAGAGAGCATAAAATTCTACACAATTTTACTTTTTATACCTTGGCCGCATGTTTAAAAAGTTTTCGGCTAATAAGCTTTTGCATTTGGCATTTTTAACGTCCTAGCACTTGATATTGCATCCAGATATCGATGTATCTGAACAAAAATTTTGACCTGAGTGTCGGACCATAACTGGAGGGCACGTAAGTGCGGCAAACTGGCCAAACATGAGGTCAACCAATCGGGATTGTCAATTGGACCCATGCGGAGAAAACGAAGACTGAAAAACGGGTCAAAATGAATTTTGGTTTTTTGTAGCGACCCACTTTTTCAGTTCAGAAATTCGAAGCAGCTCCCATTCCATAAAACCTGCATTCAAATAGAGAGCCCTGAGATCAGGGGAGTCTGTTCGCATCCTTGCCAGCATTTGTTCCAGATCAGAACTGAAGTTTTTATTTTATTACGCCCTGTTTAATTTTATACATAGGATAAAACTAGTCAAATTTTTCGGGTGACAGGTTTTCATTAGAGGTCGCATCGATCGATTTTTTTGGATGTTCGATTTCGACCTTTTAATCGAAAAATCGATCGAATATTTTTTGGATTTTTCGATTTTTCAGATTTCGATTTTTTTAATCGAACTCGTTCGATCTTGTCCCTCGGTCTCTTGTTTTCATGCCTTGCTTTTCAAAGTTACCCTTTTCAATATTCCCGAATTTCGTTTGCCGAGACTTGAGGTTCTTTTCCAAAATTCAAGGCTTATTAATAATTGCAGTTTAGGGGTCCAAAAAAAATTGTGTTCTTTTTAGTCGTTCTTCATAGGCATTTTTATTTTTTTATTATCTTCAAGAATAAGTATTTAGGCATGCATTCCTTTTTTCCAAAATTTATGCTGGCTTTCACAAAATTTGGCCTACAGCCATCACTTTTTCGATTTGTCCAAAATTTGTTCCAACAAAAAACTACCATTACTACCCTACTCCCCCCTCCATTTTGTAATTTTAAATGCCTACATGGCGTAGTCACGGCAGTTGAGATAAAGAGAACGGAGATAGGTGGAGAAATGGCGGCAGATGTCATTGGCGTCGTTATCGTCGCGGTGGAAAAAGTCGAAACCAATGTGGCGGAGACGGGGGAAATAGCGCAAAAGGTTGTGGACAAGGTGAGGAAAGTATTCCTGAAAAGGAACAAATATTAGAACAGGTGTGAAAGTGAAAAGTTCAATGTAATAAACTGTAAATTCAATTCGGAAATCGCTCAAAACCAAGCAAATTATGAAATATAGTTTGATTTCTGTCTAATTCTAGACTCTATAAGGTGCTATGTCGTTTCAATAATGATATCAAAAAAAAATACCGGTCTTATAAAACTTTTTTTCAGAAATGTTAGACCAAAATTATAAAGACAATTCCGCAATTCAAATAAAAAGGTCGAAAAAGTCAGAAAACTACGAATTTTCAAATGGCTTTTTTCGGCATTTTGTAGTAGTTTCGGAAAAATTTTTATATCATCAGAATCAGCATGAAATTTTGCACAATTTTCTCTTTTTATACATTTAGTCTAACAGGTCTAACAAAAAGTTTTATAAGACCAGTATTTCTTTTTGATATCATTATTGAAACGCTCTTTTTGATATTATTATGGGAAACGACCCAGCACGAACTCTATAGCAGGACCGACGCCAGAAAAATTTTGGAGGGTTCATAAACGAAATTTTTTTGAAAATAAATGCAATTCTTAAGAAAATTTTATTTTTTTTTTAATTTTTCGAGTTTAGGAGAGGGTAAGTGCCCCCCTTTGACCCCCTGGCGCCGGGCTTATTCCTGCTCTATAGTCCCTTTTTAATCCCAAAAGCACTATCTAAAATTAAATATAGGTAATTCAGACAATTTTTGATAAATTTTAATCCAAAAACCATTAAACTAAAATTAAAAAATCAATGAAATCCTCATATCTCTGAATAGAAATTTATCATTACAAATTTATATCGCAAACCGCATAGTTCTAAAATCAGCTTAAAAATTTCGAAAATTAACTAAAAGTTTGAATTTTTCGAAATGATACTTTTTTCTAAAACATTGTTACCAATCTCTAATTCTTGTATATTGTTGAAAGCTAATTGAGCTAAAGCTAACCGCATCGAAAAAGGTCAAAGAGCGGAGACGAGAGCAAAACTGTCGGAATGGATCCAGCACATTTGCTTTCAACTTTATCAATCGACATCGATGGAATTTCAAGTGCCGGAGTGCGGGAAGATTTCTGGCGATCAGGCGCATCTGTTAAATTCAACAGAATAGGTGGAATTGGAAGCATAAAAACTACTATATGACAAAAATTATTATCATTTATACATATTAGACCAAAACGCGGAATTTAACTTTAATCAATTTCCGGAAATTTTTTGGAAAAATTGTTGAAGTATTGTATCCCATATATTATTCTCTAGACAGGGGCCAGAGCAG
>LDKF01001411.1:22028-32742 GCA_001026735.1 Rotylenchulus reniformis
AAAAAATTTCGATTTTTTAAATTTTAAAAACGCAAAAAATGCGTTTTAGCCATTATTTTTTTGAAAATTTTGAACATAGCCCCTCCCTAAATCTTTGGCTCGTTACGCCCCTGGGCCAGAGGGCTTGTACATAAGTGATAATGTGCCCTCCGCCATCCCTACACTGAAACACTATTTGCATATAAAATTAAATTTTCAATTTTTCATACCAATTTGGAGTCGATGACCACCCTATACAGGCTGCAATCGACCAAATTATTGCCGCAATGCTCGCCAACCGGCATGACCCATTTGTCTGGTAGAAGAGTTAAGTGCCCAAGACGATTCTGATTCCGACGACAACGACAATTCGCACGATTTACAACTTGGCGAATGTGTTTCCACCCGTGGTTCCGCATGATTTTGTGCCATCGTCGACAGACCAGCTCCAGCTTGAGCATCTCCCGAAAGTCGTCGATGTGGCGAAAGATCAACAACTGAAATGGATGGGGAAAAAGTTTAGGTTTTAAGAAAAGAAAGAAAACAGACCAAAAGTTCGTCCGGCAATCGATCCATGCTCATGTTGCTTGATGGGCAAAATAAAGGACTGATTCTCGTTGTTATTCTTGAATTATTTGACACGATTTCTGTAAATAAAATGTAAATCTTCGTTCGCTAATGTAAGTAAAGTTGTGGAAAAATATATTTTAATGGCAAAATGAAGGACTTTTCCAGTTTATCCCCTTCCCATTAATTTTTTTTTGCTAAATTAAGCAAACAATCTCGTACTATTAGAAGTCATCAACCTGTCCTTATTCGAATCTGGTGTAAGATTTGTTCTATGATTTCGTCAAATCGATAACATCTTCTATTCTGTAGAGCATTAATAAAAATGAATAAAAACAAAAAAGACGAAAAAATAATAAATTTTATGAAATCATAAGTCAAATCAAATCTGACACCAGATTCGGACTCGATTGTCAGCACTCAGCATATGTATGTGAAAACTGAAAACCAGTTGATGGTAATAGTGTAGTTTAGGATCCCCCTTTTTGGAAAAAAATTCATGTCCCCAAAAATGGCCCAAAATCACATCCTAGGGTCAGTTTTGGACGCTAAATCCGATTCTGACGTCCATTTTGACGTCCTGCGTCATCTGACGCAACTTTTTGACGATGACATCAAAATAATATTTTCTCTAAAATCGTCTAGAACAAATAAAAACGGCGTACTATGGGTAATTTTTAACGCTGAATCCGATTCTGACGTCTATTTTGACGTATTGCTCATTTGACGTCAATATTCTGGCTATGCAATATTGGTTTGCGGGTTCTAAATAAATATGTGCATAACTCGGATGCCGCATACAAAATTCAAAATCGACGTCAGAATCGAATTTTGCGTCAAAATTTAGTAAATGTAAAATAAATGAGGATTTTAGATGATTTTGGGGAAAATATTATTTTGACGTCAGCGTGAAAAAGTTGCGTCAGATGACGCATCAGATTCGGCATCAGTGTCAAAAATTACCTCCGGGAACTTTTTTGGTTGCTTTTTCAAAAATATATTTTTTAACGTCAGCGTCAAAAAGTTGCGTCAGATGACGCAGGACGTCTAAATGGACGTCAGAATCGGATTCAGCGTCAAAAACTGACCCTAGGGTGTGATTTTGGACCATTTTGGGGACATGAATTTTTTTCAAAAAGGGGGATCCTAGACTACACTATTACCCAGTTGATTTGTCTAAAATTTGAAAAATGAAAACAACTTGATTTGTCTAAAATTTGAAAACTGAAAACCAGTTGATTTGTCTAAAATCTATTAAGAAACTAAAAAAATTCCAGCAGGAGGGGGAGGGGTAAACTCACAGCGCTCCAATTTGTGCAAAGAAGTGCCATTTGAGCGTCTGACTGTCTGCCATACACTCTCTCATCGCGCTCTTTTCCCTCTCCCTTGTTTACACACACTTTCTTTTTTTCTTATGTCTGTCTTACAAGAATTACTACGGAACACCTACACTCCTAAACTTCCAATTGAGCTAGTTATATTCCATCATGTTTAATTTTTCTAAAACGCAATAAAAACGAGTTTCTTTTGTTTAAATGATTAAGCACATCCTTATCTACAATTCCGGGCGTTTTTGGCAATTTTAGTTTTATTTACAAGAAATGGCGGCGGCATACTTTTGAGTTAGGTGTTTCGTTATTTTGTTCATTTCGATCAGAGATCTCTGACATTCCTCCCCTGCCCGAAAGAGGAAGCAATAAAAAGAAAAAGATAAAGGAAGGCAGACACGCAGAGAAAGACAAACTACGAAACGCCGACTAAAACTTATAAAAGAACAAGAACGCCGACTAAAGCCTATAAAAGAACAAGAACCATTAGCAATGGAAAAATTAAAATAAAACAAATTGATTTTCTTAAAAAAGGAATTGATTTTCTCGAATATTTATAAACTGTTTATAAACTGGTACCATACCATGGATTTATATCGTATACATACCATAATTTCAAGTAAAATCTCAAAAATTTTAATTTTTGATAAAAATCAAATTAACTAACCATCAGGGATTTTTTTCTTCCGATTCTCCCCTTTTTTAATTAAAATTTATATCGGAATCAATAAAAAATTTATAAAAAAACTTTTTTTCACTTTCACGCGATTTCAATGAAATTGAACATACGTGCAAAATCTTTTTTTTTTGTAATAACATTTCGCCAACATCATTCACACATTCCCAAACACTAATATCCAATGTCTATTTAAAATTGGAACAATTTTTTGCGCAGATGGCAAATCTTTCGGTTGTCTTGATTTTTTGAGAATCCTAAAAAAACCCCAAGAATCGCTGCCCAAAAAAACAATTTTAAAATTTTACGATTAAGAGCAAAAAAGCTTGAAAATTCAGGATTTTTAGCTTTACATACCCAGGAAATATGGCCAAATTTGAATGTGATTTACATAAGCTCCTCATAACTCATATAATCAGAGTAAATAATCCTGAGAATCGCAAATTTTTTTAGCTCCGCGATTTTATGACGCGCATCCATGTTGTACTAAAATATATTCCTGCCTGATTTTCTTTTTCTCTGTGCATTACTTTTACTGTAACGGAATACAATAAGGAATTCGCTGCAGAAAATCCCTTATTCAAAGCGTTTCTCACGAGCGGCTACCTATTTTCATTTTAACTTATTTGGTTTTGAATTCGGGTAAAATTACCAATTAAGATGGTTCTTCCCAGATTTAATTCTCCTCCAAAGAGCTCATCAACATCCACAATAATGCTTATTTTGATGTTGCAAAATGTTGGTATGTTGTTGGTCGATGTTGGTATTCTCAAAGAGCATGTTGGCAAATTTTCAGGATCCTCCCAATGCAGATTCGTTCCAGAAGCTACACTCATTCAATTACTTCGGTGCTAGGACAGGGTTCTCATCGAAAAATTTTCAAAATAAGGACGTCAAGATCAAAAAATAAGGATTTTGTTACTAAAATACGCAAAGATAAGGTCGCTTCAAAAACGTTTTATACCACTTAAAAATCAGAAATAGTGAATCAAAAATCGTATTTTTCGCCACTCATAATCAATTTGAGCAATTTGGGGGTTGAAACAGGGGTCGGATCTGAAAATTTTCAAAAATAAGAACATCAAGCTCAAAAAATAAGATTTTATGTTCAAACTAAGAACATTTTATATTTAGCTTCCAAATTAGGAATAAATCAATTTATTCATTTAATTTTATATCAAACAATGTATTTTTCATTCTCCTTAATCTGTTTGAGCAATTGGGAGATTGAACTAAGCACATCATAAAATCTTTTACGAAGTTTGAACCCTTTTCCTAGGAAACAGTTTTACGCGGTGTCGGCGGTCCCGACAGGGGCCGCCGGAGAAAATTTAGAAAATTTAGACCTTTTTCCTTAACAAAATCTGTCATTTTTAAGACATTTTTTGGAAAAAAGTTTAAGATGTCGGCGGTCCCGATAGGGGCCGCCGGAGAAAATTTTGAAAATTTAGAACCTTTTTCCTTAACAAAATCTGTCATTTTTGAATAAATTCTTCCAAAAATCCAAAAATAAGGACAAAATAAGGGATAAAATAAGGACAAATCTTATAAATAAGAACATTTTACTTTTATAAGATTGAGACCCCTCAAAATAAGGACAATCCTTATAAATAAGGACAGATGAGAACCTTGTGCTAGGACGTTGAAAAAATTCCCCAATGTGGGCGTTAAAAAATCGCCAATGTGGCCAGTCTGGCCGAAAACTTTTTTGTTAGACCAGTTAGAACAAAAGTTCTAACTGGTCTAACAAAAAAATAAAAAGCAAAAATGTGTAGAATTTTATTCTCTATCTGCTGGTATTTTTATTTTTAGAAATTCGGACAAAAAGTTCGAAATTTTGCCGAAATATCGAAAAATACGGGTTTTAATTTAAAAAAATGATGCTTATTTCTTAAAAATTTGATCATTTTTATGGAATTATAGGGTCATTTTTTGAAAAATTGATTGGGTCGAAAATCAGTATTTGCTTAGAAATAAGCATTTTGTATTTTTATAAGCAGGGCACCCCTCAAAATAAGCACTTTTCTTAGAAATAAGCAGACTTGCGATACCTGCCATTTAGCTATTATGGTATTGCCTCCAAAATTATGATTTTATAGGAGAAATAATGAAATTTTAAGCAAATTGGCCAAATCATTCGGATTTTTGGGATTTGAAAAGGTCAAAAATGACTGAATATGGAGATATTACAAGGTCGTTGCATAAAAAGTTAACCTTTTAGTATTCGCACGAGCATAACTACACAATTAAAGAAGCAAAAATTTAAAAAATATGAAAAAATACTCCTATATCTTCTCTACATTTTTGCTTTTTTTAAACCAATTTTTTATTTATGTTGAAAAACTTGAGAAAAAAATTCCCGAAGGGGCCCAGGTCAAAAAATGGCCAAACAGGTTTTTCGGTTCAAAACCAGTTTGTTGGCAGCAAATTGGGGGGTTTTTATATTGTAGCTAGTCGAATTCTGCATCGTATACAAAAACGCATCTCGATTCATCCAATCATTAATTTTATTTAAATTATTTTTTTTTCAAACTTTTAACCGTAAATCGCTTTTTTGATCAATTTTCTATTAAAATGGCCCATTTTTGCCTTTTTCGATCGATTGATCGACCTAAAAACATCATCGATGACTGGCCAATTTATTGTGTGATTTATTCTATTGATGATTGGGAAACAGAGATTGGTCATAACGAAAAATTTACACATTTCGAAGTTAAGGCGGACTGTTCCGAAAATAGAAGTTGTTGAAGGTGCTGGTCGTTACAAAAAAAATGCCATAGTGGGCGTTACAAAAAAAAGTGCCAAAACTCAATAAGTTCCTCAAAAACCTTTTTTGTTAGACCAGTTAGACCAAAAGTGTAAAAAGAAAAATTGTGCAGAATTTTATGCTTTATCTGCTGATATTTTTAGTTTTTCGAAATTCGAAAAAAGTTCGAATTTTCCCAAAATACCGAAAAATAATGTTTTTAGGGGATATTTCGAATTTTTTGGCCGAGTTTCGAAAAACTAAAAATATCAGCAGATAAAGCATAAAATTCTGCACAATTTTTCTTTTTATACTTTTGGTCTAACTGGTCTTGGGGAACATATTGAATTTTGGCACTTTTTTTTTGTAACGCCCACTATGGCACTTTTTTTGTAACATAGCACCTCGTTGAACACCACAAGTGAGTGCAATGCTAAAATCAAAAAATGGATGGAATAGAACCAGATAGGATCGACCTTGACCCCATAAAAATGAACAACAAGATCGGTAAGTTCGAAATGATAGTTAAAAACAAATAAATTTTCGGTGTTTAGCGAAGGAATGTTCAAAGAATCACGAGGTCGTTGATTGCCACACGCGTCCCACACTGGCCATCATAGTTTTCCGTCATGAATGAGCTTAAAATCAGATGGTATAACTTTTAAAATTGAAATTGCCTAAGGTATGGAGAAAATCAAAAATATGACCAAAATCATTGCCATATCAGTGCTGAAAAGGGAGAGAATCCCAATTTTATTTTAGTTCCTCGATTTTATGAAATGTAGCATTCGAAGATTTTTTGATTTGGCCATCATGGTTTTCCCTGTTTTCCGTCTAACAAGTGAGTACTAGTTTCAGTTTTATAATAAGGAATATGCGTCATAAAATTTGGCTCAAAGCGTTTCTCCGACACCAAACATCCATTTTAGTTGGATTCGTCAAAAATATGCTAAACTAACAGAAACAATTCACTATGAGTGGGGTAAAAGACGTCTCAAAACTCTCAATAAACAGATACATTTTTTTCAATTTTCTCGAGAATTCATTTCACCATTTCTGTCCAAAAATGGAAACATACGGTGTCCCTCCATCGTCGTTGCCGTTGAACACCTCCTCCCCGAACAACTGGTTCAGCACCGGATTGGTCGGGACGAAAAGAGAGTTGACATAGCGAACGATCAGAAAAGGGGTTTGCCAGACAGTGTAGGGTGTTCCAGGATCATCTTCTCCAAGAATCCAAATCTGAAAAGGACAATGTCATAGGAGGGAAGAAGAATAAAGACAAGTCAATTTCATGTTTAAAGTGTCAACTTCAGCCGATATGGCATCGGCAAGCCGATATCGAATCCTTTATCCGAATATTGCCTAAAATGTGGTAAATTGTTTTGAAAGCAACAATTAGGCAACCCATTAATTTTGGGGATCTACAATATATTCTAAGTTTCAAAAAAAATTGGGTATCGATCCGAACAAAGTCTAAACTAGTTATCGTCAAAAAGATAAGGTTCAGGCCCTCAAAAAACGGGGGTATTTGCGGGTTTTCGATAATAAAGTAGAATTTTCTGGATTGAATCACACCACATACACAAAGACGTTATTTTCGAAATTTTGGAGAAAAGGGGTTATGAATGGTCCCGAAAACCTTTCCAATGAAAGCTTTAATTTTTCAGATTTGCATGCCACTTTGGAGTTTTTTTCAAGGGTACTGAGCACGATGACAGATCCAGTTTTGCTAAAATCGAACATTTTTAAATTCGAAAACTTTTTTCTTCAATTTTTTAAATTCCGTGATCTGTTCTCAAATCGTGTTTTCAAGGGCGTTGATCCGAATGCGACTTTAGATTACCAAAGTAATTACATTTTAGTTACCCCTCCCCCTCCCAAACAGGGCTGCACGAAACTCGGATTTTGCTCGAAACTCGAAACAGGACGAAACTCGGATGCTTACTCGAAATCGAAACTCGAAACTCGAAACCAAAAAAACCTCGAAATTTCCAGGACTCGAAACTCGAAACTTTTGAAATTGCTGAAAAAATTTTATTTGCAGAAAAAAAATTCTAAAATCCAATTAAGTAAATTCTGATGCAAAAATAACATTTTTTCAATGTATTTAGTATTTATGCTTTTTTATACAAATTATTTTACGGGGGGAGGGCGGCGGTCCCGATAGGGGCCGCCGGAGAAAATTTTGAGAATTTTCGGCCATTTTCTTAAGAAAATTGATCATTTTCTGGTTTCAACGCCCGAGAAAATTTTGAGAATTTTTGGCCAGTTTCTTTAGAACCCCTAAAAAGCCAAATGCTTAAAAAAAACCGACTTGCGTCCCCTGTTAAAAAATAAAATAAATATCCCGTATTGATGTATAATTATAAGTAAATTTTCCTAGCAACATTTGGATGATTTTTTCCTGAGAACATGATTTTCAATTAGGAAATATTTGTCGTATTTGCTTTTATAACATTATTTGAAAAAGTATATTATGTATCTTAATTAAAAAATTAATAAACGATTTAATAAAAAAATAAAGATTTGAATTTCTATTTATTTCATGCAATTCGTGTCGATAAAAAATTTAAATTAAACCAATCCTTAGTAGTCCATTTTCATGGTCAAGACCCCCCATTCTTAGGGGTGCATTTTAGTTTCGAGTTTCGAGCATTTTCTCGAAACTCGAAACTCGAAATTCGAAACTCAAAAAGCTCGAAATTTCCAGGACTCGAAACTCGAAACTCGAAATTTCGTGCAGCCCTGCTCCCAAAGCCCCAAACCATACTCGAAGCGGCAAGTACTTCCGCGTGCCTGCACGCCATTGATCCGCCACTACACGCTGCAAGGGTGCTGGGTCGTTTCTTAAAAACCATCATAATGGGCGTTTCTTAAATATCCATCAAAACCCAAATGGGACGTTTCTTAAATTTCCATCAAAATGAGTCATTTCTTAAAAATCCATCAAAACCAAAAAGAGCATTATCCATAACCAAACATCTCCAAAGACAAAATCACACTTGAGCTAATTCACATAAAAATCCAAAAAATCATCAAAAAAATCAGGGGGTAATTTTTGACGCTGAATCCGATTCTTACGACCATTTTGACGTAATGTATCATGTAATCACATAAAAACCCAAAAATAATAAAATCAAAATATAAAAAAATAATGCCAAGGCGCCATCATTCATCACTTCATTAAAAAGATAAAATAAAAAAATGGAAATTGGTAGTCTAGAGATCGATAGAATTTTTGAACGAATTATTTAATGTAATCTATAATAATAAAAAAAATTAACAGGAAAAAACGGCACTAGTATTGATTTTTAAAATTTTTTTTTTTGATGATTTTTTGGATTTTTATGTGAATTAGCTCAAGTGTGATTTTATCTTTGGAGATGTTTGGTTATGGATAATGCTCTTTTTGGTTTTGATGGATTTTTAAGAAATGACTCATTTTGATGGAAATTTAAGAAACGTCCCATTTGGGTTTTGATGGATATTTAAGAAACGCGCATTATGATGGTTTTTAAGAAACGACATAGCACCGCTGCAAGTCGGCAATTTCGGTGGACAACTGAGGGCCCCAAGGTGAAGATGAGCATGCATAGATGGAGTGCAGATTCTGGGAAAATGAAGGTTAAATAAATTTAAAAATTGATTTTCAAATTTTTTTCACAGGAAAATCAGAACTAACCGGACAAAGGCGGATAAGCTGGTCCATGTCTGTAATGGTAAAAGATGCACACGGCACATTCAAATGCTAAATTATAAAAATATTAAAATTTTTCTAAATGTTCACTCGGCAAATAATAAAATCTTAGATAAATACTTATTCATCTAGGTTTAATTGGGGGAGGGGGGGTGTTATCTGGATCTAGATTTTAACACTCACTTAAAAATAAATTTTAATACTTTTAAAGCTATCATTTACGAAATCACCTGGACATACATGAGCAAGGAGGTGGACCCCCCTATCCACTACTCTTGTTGGTGCTATGTCATTTCCCAAAAATCCATCATAATGGGCGCTTCCCAAAAATCCATCAAATCACCCAAAAACGCTATCGAAAAATGTTTATATGAATTTTATAATGATTGTGGAGACATTTTTTATTATGTTAATCAGGAAAATGCGTAAATTTTAATAGTGTGCGAGGGCGTTAAATCGATGTATATTATTGATAGATGAAAAGATTTTTGAATATATATTTTGAAATTTTATTCAGAAATTTTTAAATCGCTAATAAATTTAGAACCCGATTTTAACTGACATTGTTTTATTAAATGCCAAATTCGTTTTAAAATAGTATTCAAATTGTAAGGAAAAATTTTCGTGGTAATTATTAATTTAAAAAATTTAAATTTCCTAGATGGAAGCGGAAAACTGCATGTCCTCTCAGCAGCAAGCCCAATTTCAGTTGTGGCATTGCGTATTCAGCTGCATGAGCCATCACGAAGACCCACATTCGAATGTTCAGCTTGTTAGACAAAAAGTTGGACAAATGATATGGAAATTGATTTATCATTTTACATTTTGTTATGCTAGGATTTGTTGAAGTTTATTCAAATTTTTAAGCTAATTTTTCAATTTAAAAAATTTATTTAATCCGTGAAGTGCTTCTTATTTGAGTTTATATGGATTTATGGGAAGCGCCCATTATGATGGATTTTTGGGAAATGTCCGAATTTTTGGGTTTTTGGGTTTTGATGGATTTTTGGGAAGTGCCCATTATGATGGTTTTTGGGAAATGACCCAGCACCCTCTTGTTCGTAAGGGTCCTCAAAAAGGGTACCACCCTTCCTAAGGTAAGGGTCGGTCGTATAAGGGGTGATGGTCACCCGTGGTCGGGGTCCAGATAACTCGACCCCTCGACAACTCGACCCCTGACTGATTCCAAGCCTGATAACTCGGCTTAAACGCAACGAGAAAAATGTTCTTGGTGTCAAAATTAGCTACAAATGAGTCTAAATACATCCGAATTGGCCAATTCCAAAAAAAGTATGGCCAAGATAATCACTCCTATTGACTTTTTTCCTAATACAAATGATTATCTTGGCCATAACTTTTTTTGAAATTGGTCAATTCGGATGTATTTAGACTCAGTTTGTAACTAATTTTATGCTCTATCTTTTTACACCAAGAGCATTTTTCTTGGTTGCGTTTAAGTCGACTTATCAGGCTTGGAATCAGTCAGGGGTCGAGTTGTCGAGGGTCGAGTTGTCAGTGACCTGGTGGGTTCGTGGGCCGGGGAACTAGGGAGAGGAGAGGTAGTAAAAAAGGAAAAATTAGCAAATTGCATAAGAAAGAGAGATATATTTTTTTTTTAATTCTTTCTATCGAAATGCCGAACCACCAAATTGCTAAAATTAGTAAAATATTCCATGAAAATCTAGGATTTACCAAAAAAAGTCCCAAATTCCTTAAGG
>LDKF01001412.1:1036-11832 GCA_001026735.1 Rotylenchulus reniformis
ATAAAATGACAATTTTCAGTCCCCAGCAACAATGTTGGACCAAAGGGCGAGGGGGGTTGATCATCGCTTCTCAAACTTTGTCCCCCCCCACTCAATGATAAATGACAATCCCAGTAAAAAAGGCAGTATATAAAGGATTAAATAGCAATCACCATAAAATTTTTTTCAATGTGTGTTTAAATAATTATATCTTTATGAGAAAAAATTTCCTCATGTAAAGCATATTAACAAAAAATGAAATAAATAAATTGTCAGTCTCCAATTTTTGAAAAAATATTATGGAAACAACCAATCAAAATTGACTGGCAATCATTTAATCACTAATATTGCATACATATTCGCCCTTTCTCCAAAAATTAAAAAAATATATAATCTAATTTTTTTAATATTTTTATTTTATAAATACTCAATTCATAGATCTACATTCCTCAAAATTAACAACCGAATGAAGTTCTACATTTTATTCCTAATCGCACTGGGCATTTCGCCATCGCCAATGACAGCCGATTTTTTTTCTCCCCAGGAAATCGCTATCAAAGGAAAAGGTAAAAATTTTATTACAGAAATAAGAGAATGAGGGGGAGGGAGGGAGGAGGGGGAGGAATTAATTGCCTAGTAAGTAGTAGGTACCTAGGTAATACTTAGCTAATAGTACAGTTTGTGGGCCCTTTTTTGAAAAAAATCGATGTCCCAAAAATGGCTGAAAATCACAATTTAGGGACAGTTTTTGATGCTAAATCCGATTCTGACGTCCATTTTGACCTAATGCGTCAACTGACGTCTCGTCAACAGTGACATCAATTGACCCATTAGGTCAAAATGGACGTCGAAATCTGATTCAGCGTCAAAAACTGGCCCTAGAATGTGATTTTCAGCCATTTTTGGGACATCGTTTTTTTCAAAAAGGGGCCCAAAACTGTACTATTACCCGTACCTAATATCTAATTAAAAAATAAACTGGCTAATCGGGCCAAAAATTTTCGCTTAAAATATCAATTTCAAATTTTTACAAGCGTTCAGAATTTGTGTATATAAAAAGGTCTTAAATAAGTTTTAAATAAATTTTTGTTGTTCTTTGATCCCAGTTGTCTGTGCCACGTATTTTGGTACATCCGACATCGGCACTGGACCCAGCAACGTCTCCAACACATCAGCAGCAAGCAACATGTCCCACCCTCCAGGGACAAAAATGTACACTATTGTGCCAGCACCCTTCGCCAAGATCTCTTTGTGGGAATCCGACATCAGTGGGTTAATACCTAGGGTATAAAATATAATGAGGATAAAAACAAAAAAATTGTTTAATTTATACACATTATGATAAATAAGTTAAAATGATAAAAAAGCTTGGAAACACCGAAAATTCATGCTCTATATTTCTCCTTTCAATATTACATATAGGCTATATTTAAAATGCACTAAGGTTTCTTTCAAAAAGACATCAAAAATTAAAAAATACGATTAAAAATACCAAATATATACCAGAATTTGGATTTTTCAATCCATATGGAATATGCAAGCTGGCAAATGCGCCTTCTAAAAACAAAAAATAATAAAAATTTCAATTCATAGTTTCGGACGACCTGTTGGGTGAGGCGACAGCGGACGAGCAGGGGCTTTTTCAAATCCTCGGACAACAATATGAACCCATCACCGCACTGTCGCCATACTTGCTCGCAGCGCATGATTGTAGCCCGCAGCAGGAGGAGGCGGTCCCACCATTAGCCAAGGTTAATTGAGACTGTGAATTGAGTTTCTATTACTAATATTAGGATGTTGGATTTCACTGTACAAATTTAATCTTAAGTCAATCAAAAAAATATATTTTGATTCCACACCATAGTTAGTCATTTTTTTTGCTGGTTTTGTAAATCTCGTTTTGCCTAGGTCGATGGGATGATTAATACATAGGGTGAAAAGTTTTAGGGGATTCCCTATTTGTTAAAAAATCAGGGGATTCCCTATTTGTTAAAAAATCAGGGAATCATAGAGAAAAGCTCAAAAACGCATTTTTAGACATAATTAAACATATTTTGATGAACTTTTTCCCTATTTCTTAACCCTGGCTGGATTTTTCCCTATTTCACGATTTTTCTCCCTATTTTTCCCTATTTTGCCCATTTTTTTAAGAAATTCTTCACAAAAATGCAATAAATACCGAAAATTTTTAGATTTTTTGGAAAAAATTTTTTAGTTTTTCCCGAAAATTTTTTGGATTATTTTTCCCAAAATTTTGGGATAATTTTTAATCTTTTTCAAATTTTTTTTCGCAATTTTTTTTGATAAAATTTCGAATTTTTTTAAATATTTTTTTGTGAATCTTCAATTTTTATAATGAAAACATCTCAAGATATGGTTAATTAATTTGAGTTTAAAAAGGCTTAATATGCCTTTTTAGACGAAATTTTTGAATTTTAGATCATATTTTGAAAAAAAATTTTCCCTATTTTTTCCTTGATTAGGTTTAATTGATCCTTTTGTCACGAAATTACTTCCGGTTCTTGGAAAAAAGCAAAATAATCAATCTGTTCTTATCCATTTGATAGCGCTGCAAGTTCGTGCAACGCAAGTTCTTCAATCACGCGGCCCGCATGGACCCGACCACATTGCGCAGCGATACGGACAACGATACAGCCGAATGGGCCCTCACAATTTACACTGACGAGGCACAGATCAAATGCGACTGATGCTGAGGGAGAAAAGATCGAGAATCGGAGTGAACTGTTCCAACATTTATTTATTTTTTGCATTTTTTTAAATTATCTTTTTCTATAAAAAGCTTGCTCCCTCTTGCCCCCCCCCCCCCATTTTCCGAACGGTGATTTATTGGCGGCTCTAGTTCAGTTTAGGGGTCCAATGAAACTTTTAGGGGTCCAATCAAAAGTAATTGCTTCCAAAAATTTTTTAGCCTTATTTAGGCCAAAACTCAAAATCTAAACAGGAAAATATACCCGATTTTCTGGTTTTTTGATTTTTCCGAATTACCTTGAATAATACGAAATTTTTTCGAAAATATTTGCGAAATGTCGGATGTTTTCAAGGTAATTCGGAAAAATCAAAAACCCAGAAAATCAGGCATGTTTTCCTGTTTATACTTATATGCTTTTTGAGTTTTGGCCTAAGGCTAAAAAATTTTTTGGAAGCAATTACTTTTGATTGGACCCCTAAAAGTTTCATTGGACCCTCAAAACTGGACTAGAGCCGATTTGTCAGTGGCGGTCCAATGGCCTTGTCCTAGTGGTTGTATATGGAAAAAATTATGGCCAAAATACAGATTGAGGAATTTTTTAGTGTGCATAAAGCCAGAGGAAAGTAATATGAAGCAGATGATTCTCTTTCTTCTCACATTAGCTTTTCGTGCGTGAGAAAAAAAAAGGAAAGATGAGAGCTGACATTGCCAGTCACTGTAAATTCATCAGAGAAATCTTATGGAACTAAAAAAAATTCCTCCATCTGTAATCATTTGTATCGGTTAATTCTGCATCATCTTGGGACTTTCGCTATTTTTTCAAGCCATCTTGGGACAATTATGAATTCTTAGGGTCATCTTGGGACATTTACGGCCTTTTAAGGACATTTTTTACATTTTGGCACATCTTGACACAAGCCCTTCGGCACATTACTTTTGGGATATTTTTGGAAAAATTTAGGGACCTATTGGGCCATTTATGGATATATGCGGTCTTTTTGGGTCATCTTGGTACATGTTGATATGGTCATTCCAGATTGTTCGTCAATGGAAAAACACTTTTTTGCCCAATTTTGAACTTAGGTAATTCCGGTCCTCTGAAGAAGCATCCAAATTCCAAATCCAACAAAGTTAGGGATGATTGCGGTGAAAGCAGAAATGGGGAGGGGGGAGGATCAAAGACCGGATCCGTCGTCGCGCAATTTGCCCGCTATCGTCTCATCGCAAATGGTCGCCAAAAGTGACTGATCCGCCCAATCAACCACCCCGATCAATCCACCAACTGATCCATCTTTAGCGATCATCCCCAACAAAAATATAAGAAAATCGCCAAACATGAATAATTTATCTGGTGTGATCAGCCTTTTGGATCAAAATTGTTGGCATTGTTAAGGATTTCTCATTTTATTGATTTTTTTGGCACATTCTGGTTCTCCACATCTGATCATCTAACAATAATAGCATTATAAATCCTACAAAATCAACAATTCCACAATCCGATCCTCACAGCTCTTCTCGACCCTCGTCCTCAGCATCGGCTGTGGCCACAAAATGCCATTTGTCGCTTCCCAATCTTGCCAAGATCACTTCCTGCTCATCATCATTGTCGTCTAGCCTGAAAAAAGCCGTTTTATTCATCGATCACCCTATCGTGACCGATCAGATGCTGATCAAATCATGGTCCATTCAGCTCATATTTTATAGATTCGATCCCGTGTTAATGGCCCGAATAGGCCTATTAGATCATTTTTTGAAGTTCGATACCAAAAAGGGATAAAAAATGGCCAGATCAGATCAGTTTTGCGGATCATATTCGAAGGGAGGTCCTAGGCCATAAGATTAGTTTTTGTTCCAAAGGATCACTGGAAAAAATAAAACCCTTTTAGAGACTGATCAGATCATTTTCTAGCCTTTGATCAGATTAGATCACTTTTTGGTCCAACGATCACTTGTATCCATAGATCACTTTTGTTGGCCTGATCACTGTTAGGCACTACAATAAGAGGTAATAATTCTAAGATCCGAAGGGTCCAATGATCTCTGATCAACAGTTGAGCAGCCTCCTTACCATTGCCGATCAGTTGTCGCGGCGGTGTCCACTCGGAGTTCCGCCTCCGCCCGCCAATAGCCTTCCAACAGTGGCAGTTGCACGGCTGGTTGCTGCAGGGTGATCAGCTGATCGGCTGGCAGCAGTTCGGCCAGCGGGATCACTCGTCGATTGGGCCGATCAGCGATCGATTGGAGGACTTTGCAGGCGTCGGGCAACACGGTGCATAGCGCCAGAGAGCTAGAAGGATCAAGTGAATTATTGCGGATCCGTGGATATAAAAAATTCCTTTATGGCCAAATATGGGCAAAAATGATCGATAAAGGGGCTGAATGATCACATAAAGAGCTTGAGTAGATCATTTTTTGTCCAGACAGATCGCTTACCATCAAGTTGATCCGATCATTTCTAGTAAACGATATGATCAACTTTTGGGCTGGCAATAAATAAACAATCCGAAAAATGCTAAAATTTTCCATATGTGATTGTGAATTCAAGGCTTGATCATTTTGCCATTTGGACACCATGTTTTTGACTCCAATTTTTATTCGTTCAGTCAACATTTTATTGACTAAGATTGTTGGGGACCAGTGTCCGGATAACGGATCTTGATTTGTCCGGATAATGGATCAAAATTTTTCAAATTTTGGACTCTGGGACCTCTTAAAACTCATGTAAAACCCCAAAATTTAGGGGAATTAAAAAAAAATTTATAAAAGTTTACTGACCAGAACTCGTCGCTCAGGAAGGCACTTTGGCTCTTGCCCCGTTCGCAGATTCGTCCCACCCACATGGATTGTTGCTCCAGCGTGAGTGCCAATCGGAGGCGGGAGGCATTCAGAGGGTTCGGAAGGGGTTGGCGCAGGTGGAGCTCGCCTGTGGAAATTGAAATTTGGCCAAAATGGTCTCCTGAAGGTGCCAAATTGGTCAAAAGCATTTGAAGAGTCCATAAAGTGCCAATCAAAATTCAAAAATATCCCAAAAAAGCAATTTGCTGTATTTTAAAAGTGCCAAAATGGTCCAAAAATTCCAAAATTGTCCAAAAATTGATAAAAGTGGCATCGATCAATGTCAAAGGGTCAAAGACATTAATATGCAAAGATGTATAGATTAAAATTTAACAAGATATCCTACAAAATCTCACCAGAATGGTTCCAAATGACAGAATTTTTGAGATCTTGGCTTGTTCTTTTCGGCCATTTTAGCACATGGTTGGTTTAGGAACGTAGAATTTTTTGCACTTTTTGGGAAATTTTAGTCCTTATTGTTCTCTATTTTTGGCACAATTAGTTGAGTAGGACATTTTTGGGTTTAAGAGTAGCGATTGGCCAAACTTTTGGCCATTTTTTGGCCCATCTTACCCGATAACAATCGCAGAAGTCCCGGCAGCCGGATTGCGGGTTTCCCCTCCTCGTCACAGAAGGGTCTTTTCTGGGTGTCCATGCTCTCCAGCCGGACATCCTGGAGCCGGGCTGGCACTAAGATGGATTTTGTTGAATATTCAAGATTCTTGAGACTTCGGACAATGAATTTCGAAATTTTAAAATTTTCATAAAATTAATTTTTTGAGCCCCAAAATCCTCACCCCGTCTATCATCTACCGTAATTTTTCCTTCTAAAATTCATAAGTATCTTATCAAATTCTTACCAAGATCTTCTTCATTCTTCTTGACAAGGTCTCGCACTCGGATCACGCTGTCACGACATTCTGGCACAACGAATGCAACCATGCATAACAAAATTGTTGTNGGGGGGGGGGTGAAATTCAGGGAGGGGACTTTCGAGATGTATTTTTGGGATTTTTGAAGCCGATTTTTTGGGGGTTTCAAGCGAAAAATTGAAATTTTCAGCAATTTTTTTCATTTCTAAAGGGTACGGAGAGGTTGATGATCGAAATGGGCCTATTGGGGTGGTTTGGACCCACTGATAAAATGATAAACAATCCACCCCTCCTCGAATGGACTTGTTGATAATATTTTTTGGTTTTTTGGACACTTTGCATTTTTGATGGACATGTCCCGAATATATAATCAAACAAAAAAAATTCACAGTTTGCACCGGTCTTTATTTGGGGAGAGATGGAAAAAAGTGATCAATCGGATCAGCCAACATATGTGTATAATGGATGATTAAATACCTGTTGTGGTGTTGAGCACAAAACATTACAATTGTGAATTTAAAAGAAAATTTTTTGGTGTTTTTAATAGTGGAGAAATCTAATGCTCTCCCAGTCCCCGATTTTTGATGTCCCCGTTCCCGAGTAAATAATGTATCGGGCGGGAAAGGTCTTATAAAAATAGTTGTACGAATTTTTTTTGTTGATCCGGGGACCTAAAAGGGCTGTTCGAACGGTCGAATTCGAACAGCCTTTTGGGTCCCCGAAGACTGTTTCGACCTTCAGAAACTATGATCAAGGAGCAAAAGCCGGGGTTGGCATCTTTTTGGTTGGTTAAATCGGGGATACCTATTCTCGATTTTGATGATTTTTGACACTTTCTCAACACCAGCCAGATGATTTCCAATAGCCGCAGAATCAAAAATCAAAATCGGTTTTGTTTTTATCGGAGGCCAAAATATGAGAAAGGGAATAACAAATCGGTGTTGACCGAGGACTAGGTTTAGTGGCGTTGGTGCAGAAGATCCCCGGACAAAAGATCCCCAACGACATTGTTTTGATCATAACTCAGCTCAGAAGCAACTTTAAGTTTTGATCTTGGTGTCAAAAGATAGGCCTAAGTATCTACTACAAACTTGCAAAAAAGATCATCCGGTTTGGCCAAGTAGAAAAAAAGTTATGGCCAGATTAAGCCGTAAAACCGCGATTTTGGCCAAGATGTGGCCATAACTTTTTTTCTACTTGGCCAAACCGGATGATCTTTTTTGCAAGTTTGTAGTAGACACTAAGATCTATCTTTTGACACCAAGATCAAAACTTAAAGTTGCTTCTGAGCTGAGTTATGATCAAAACAAGACGTTGGGGATCTTTTGTCCGGGGATCTTCTGTGTCGACTCGAGGTTTAGTGAGGGGAAGGAGGCTTATTCAGATCATAAAATCGTTCTTTCGTGGAGCAATTTTCTTGGTATAGTATTTACTATCGTTGTTTCACCAGTTTTTTTATCACCCGCATCGTCGTTGTTGAATGTTGTCATCGTCATCGGAATACCGTATCATCATTGTTCCACCACGTAGCCATGGTTGGAGCCCTAAAAATATTTTTTTCGCTATAGGCCCAAAAATTCAGATCAACAGGCTGGAATCAGGGTATTAGTACCACCTCATCAATTTCGATAATGATACTGTATACCCCCAGATAGCTTGAAAGGATGCAATACACCAAGGACGATATCTAGGGATATCAAAAATCGATTACTATGCCCCTTAAAATTTTATTGGGATCATAGGGAAGCATAGATCAGTGGGTAAAGCTGTTGGCTGTATTTTTAGGTCGCGGGTTCGAATCACTAATGTTATCGCTCTAATTTTTAATTTTCGCCTTCATATTCAAGCTAACTAAGCTTCATGGAAAGGGCAACGGTATAGCTTAGTGAGTTAATCTTTTGTTTTCAAAGTATAGAGGATCGCGAGTTCGAACCCTTTGTTGGGTATCCCCATTTTGTTCACCTTCGTGCCGATGTTCCGGGTCTTGGTGTGCCAGACCAGGATCTCCTTGGGCTCCGAGTTCCACCCAAACGGCTCCACCCGCTCCTTAGGGATGCCAAACTGGGCCAAGAAGCAGGACTCGGGCGAGTACCGGACACAGCCCAGGTTGAAGGAGGCACTGTGAGGTTGAAATTGGAAATTTTCACAAAATTCTGCAAAAGTGGACTCACTTTGAGCTCAGGATCAGTTGGAGGCTGAAAAGGGACAAAAATCAACTTTTTAAGGAAACCAAAGCTTATTGGACCATTTTGAACAATGGTCATGATAGTCGAGACACGATTAATAATCAGGCATTGACCAAGACACACCAGATCTTATGAACAGTTTAAAACCATCCATCCCGACCATATATCTCTATGGTTCATGGAAATCCGGTTTAATAAGTTTCTGTCCCTCTGTATCAATATGCGCCGCCCTTATCGCGAACATCGATCAGTGGTCAGATTATTTTGGAACAGCTGTACGATGAAGGATCAGTAGGGTTCCTGGTCATCCTCCAATACTGATCACTCTTTTTATGATCACCGATCGCCTGTTGTTCTGATCATCTCTCATTATCACAGACACTTATCAGAAATAAAGATTACTAATCGTCATCCCTTTTTGGTCACTCTGATCATCCTAGATAGAGATCAATCATCTCTCATTCTGATCACTGATCATTTTTGATCCAAGTATTTGATCTGAACCCACTTGATCGCGAAGCCGGCCATGTCCACCGCGAACCGACGTTGCGGCGCGTACACCACGTCCCAGGCCGTGATTGTGCCGTTCTCGTTGACATGNCCAACGGCCCAAACTCCGATGGTCCGCACCCGCTTGATGTACGCGTCGAACAGGCGGATGTCGTATGTGTTGTCGTCGTCCGCAAAGTACACAACCTGAATGGCGAGAAAATTCGGGGCTAGCAAAATCCGGATATAAAACGTTAAATCCTCAATTAATAATCTTGGAGTTTGAGGTTTATCTTGTTGTATGAGAACAAACTGATTCCCGATCTTGTTCTTTATAGACTAGGATTTCGGCCTCTGGATTTTCGATCTGAGGTATCCGGGAGAGAGATTTGGATGGTATTCTCGGCATGGGCTACTTAATTTCGACCTCGGGATTCTCGAAGTTGGTCTATTATTCCAAGATTCCCGATTTGTGTTTTTGGTAATCTGAATTTCCCGATTTTGGTCTTTGGATCAGATCCTTGCCTGGAATTAATTTAAAATTATTTATCAAAATCTCCGTATTACGGATATATGTAGGTCCTGGGATTCCCGACCAGGGATCTCCCGCACGATGGATTCCGATGGATTTCCGGATGGATTTTTTTTTGCACGATGGATTCCGCACGACCTAGAGATACACGACCTGCGATCTATGATTTAGACCTCTAGATCTTGGATTCATTTTTCGTTTTATAATATTCGATAGCACAGGGCTCTCAAATGTACTTATTTCTAAGATTTGTACTTATTTTGTACTTATTTTTGGATTTTTGGAAAATTTTACTCGAAAAATGATCGAATTTATTAAAGAAAAAGGTCTTATTTTCAAATTTTTCTCCGGAGGTCACTATCGGGACCGCCGGCACCCCTCTTTATAATGATTTTCTTCAAAAAAAAACTCAGAAAATGACCAATTTTCGTAAGAAATTGGTCCAAATTTTCCAAAATTTTCTCCGGCGGCCCCTATTGGGACCGCCTTCACCCCCTTTATATTTTATTTTTCTCCCAAAAGTCTAGCGCTTCAGTTGCGTGGTGATGCATAATGTTGTGTCCTCGGTTGGAGAATTTATTGAAGACAACAGAATAGAATATAGGACAATGGAATAGAATGGAATATGAGGGAATGGAAGCTGGAATGGGAATGGAAGGCAAAACAGAAGAGTGACAAATGCTGGAAAATGGATCACTTATATAGGTGGAGATGTGAAGGAAATACAAAGAATAATTACATGATCTGGGATACAAGAGAAAGAATACCAATAAGAAATATTATCACACGTGAAGAGAATCTTATGTCGATCATGCTCATATCCACAACACATAACAAACTTCATGGTGTTGAAAAATGTTGGAAAAAATTCTTTCTGTGAGAAATATCAATGATTTGAATAAAAATTGATTTTTTTTAATTGATATTGGTGAAAATATACGTTTTTAAAAGTGTCCTTATTTTTGACCCTAAAATCTTAGATTTTGACCCTGGTGTCCTTATTTAGGGGTCTTGGGAGTTGAGAGCCCTGCGATAGCATCCATCGGTCCTATTCCCAATCCTACATTCAAAAATGTTTTCAACAAAAAACTCTTTAATTAGTTCCACGCGGAAGGACTCACCGCGTTGCGTCCGTAGTGCGCGTAATTCCGGCGCACATAGTCGAGTCCGACATTGCGATGGGTCCAGCCCCT
>LDKF01001413.1:6829-16963 GCA_001026735.1 Rotylenchulus reniformis
TACTATTTTACAACCCCTATTTTTCAAAAAATGATTTTTTGTGAAAATTTTTAACAAAATTGGTGAATTTTTGTTAAGAAATCATACTATTTTTTCATACAAAAAACGTCAATTTTTCCGCTTTGGGTTTGGATTAAAAATACACCCCTAAGAAAGAGGTTTCAACCAAAAAATACACTCTTAAAAACGAGTTCCTGGATTATATTTTTGAAAATGTATTCCAAATAATTTTTATTTTGTTATTTTTCTTTCAAATGTATTTAGAATCATATTTTCTGAGTATTTTAAGCAATATAATAAATATTTATATATAAAAAATGAAAATTTTGACTAGAACCCCGGGGGTTCTAAGGCAGGGGAGGTCAACCCTTCTCCAGAGGGGGGTCTATTAAAGGGGGGGTTCTAATGCAGGGAGGGTTGTAATACAGGTTTTACGGTATAAAAATCATTAATATATCAGTTATTTTATTTTATTTTTAAGATGAAAAATGTGGAGGAATCCAAAAACAACATAACTAAGGCCTGCAAAAGGGTCAGCTCTGGAAGGAAGCCTCATCATGGGATTGGTGTGGCGATTTGTGTTCGAAGAATGAAAGGGGTTTTCGAGATCAATGCACAAGTTGAATTGTCATATTCAGAGAAAACGTATGGGAGCTTTGATGATGGGATTTTTACGGCCCAGACATTTGCGGCCCTAATAAATAAAATACAAAAATTAAAAAAAATAATAAATGGAAAGTAAATTTTAATTCGAATCATCATTTGGAATTGAAATATAAAAAAATATTTTTAAACTAGAAAAAGTCTAAAATAAAAGGCTCTCTCAAAGTAGAAATTAATTGGTTGTTCACATCTGATTTCTTATTCAAAAAATTTCTTATTTGAAGGATAATGACAGGCCAGGCCCAAAATTCGCTGTAAAAATTTTTATTTTTCAATTTTGGCTAGGCCGCAAATGTCGCATAACCGGAGCTTTAAGGCACTAAGAAATATATTTTAAATTTTGAGCTATCCCATTGCGCCAATCGAATTGCCAATAGCAAATATGGGAGAATACACATATGTGGCCACAATCCAATTTGGTCCCTTGCACACTCAGTTGATAAATGCCAGTGGGTCAGTCATAAATGCCGATGAAAGGCCACCTCCTTTGTCCGTCATGGGATTTGGCCCAAAATCAGCTGTGACGGTGAATATATATTGGGAGTTTGGGAGTATCAATTCAAAATCCTTTTATGATCATTTTTAGGTAATGGTGCAGTTTACTAGTCCGAAAATTTTCTTTATTTAATACTTCGATTTTTTAGAATTCCGCGGTTCACCCGTGGGTTTTCAATGATGCTGAACACGATAGCATACTCTGCTTTTTGAAATTCAAACATTTTCAGACCAGAATTCGAAAATTCGAACAATTTTATTTTGGATTTCATACTCTGGGTTTAGAATTATTAATGGGAAAATTCCATATTATACGAAATTTGAATTTGTCAAATAATAAAATTTTAAATTTTTATAATGAAATGACAAATTAAAATTATTTTTGAAATCAATATCCTCGGAAACATCTGACTGCATCGCGCATCCAAAAAGTGAAGAAACTAAAAATTTGTCCGAATTCTCGAATTCTGGTCTGAAAATGTTTGATTTCGAAAAACTGAAAAACTGGGTATGTTCTCGTGTTAAGCTCTATTGAAAACACAAGAGTGAAGCGCAGAATCTAAAAATCGAATCATTAAATAAAGAAAATTTTCGGTACTAATAAACTGCACCATTACCCATTTTTACTTACGCTATAGTTGGGATCGTTGGTGGACAGCTTTTCGGATATGCCATTTATAACACATGGAAACGGATCGATCACTCATCGGATTCACTTCGTGCATACAGTGGAACGACATGTTTGTGTTGGGCTGAAGCCCAGTGAGCTGAATGAAAAGTCCATTTTGCTAAAGGGATGTGAGGTAAAACACTAAAAACACTTTTAAATTTTGGAATTAAATATATTTTTTAAATATTTTAGACATATCAGGTTAAACCGAAACCACGAACATGTATTCAAGAGCATAGAAGTGAAGATAAATGTAAAAAAATGAGATCGTTGAAGCATAAAATTTGTGATTTGATGTGGAAATGCGAGTACAGTCCACCAGAACCCACAATACCACCCGAATTGGAGGTGAATTTTTCGGTGTAGGGACGTTAAAAAAACTGCCAAATGCTGTAGTCTGGCCTAAAACTTTTTTTGTTAGACTTGTTAGACAAAAGTATAAAACGCAAAGTTGTGCAGAATTTTACGCTGATTCGAATGATATATTTTGTTTTCGAAATTCGGCCAAAAGTTCGAAATATCCCCTAAAAACCCCAATTTTCGGTATTTCGGGAAAATTTCGAACTTTTTGGCCGAATTTCGAAAAATTAAATATACCATTTGAATTAGCATAAAATTCTGAACAATAATGCCTTTTATACTTTTTGTCTAACAAGTCTAACAAAAAAGTTTTAGGCCAGACTGGCCGCATTGGGCCTTTTTTAACGCCCACATTGGGGCCTTTTTTAAAGACCCAGCACCGAATTTTTCTCGTTTTTTACAATAAAATTTGTAACAGAACCGTACCCTGCCATCGAGGCTTCGAAATGACGCAAAAAATAAGAAAAGTGAACTCCCCGAAGACCCATGGGCAAAGTTTATCAGAAAGACCCGCTGTGATAATGACGATGATTTTACGTTTGGCAAAGACATTATACTGAGAGGCGAAGATGAATTACAGAACAAATTAAATAATTGGGAAGAGAGTAAGAAATATTATCTTTAATAATTAGGGCTCGAACTTTTAGGGAAAACGCCTAAAAGCCAAAATAGGGACCTATTAGGGAGAGAAAAAGGTCCAATAGCGAGAAAATAGGAAGAAAAGTAGCGAAATAGGCAAAAAAATTATGACCCAAAAATTTATAATAAGCTTTTTTAAAACCAATTTAACCATAACAAGATGTTTTAAATATAAAAATTTGAAATTCATAAAAAATAAATAAAATTAAAAAAAATATAAAAGTTTTTTCGAAATTTTTTCCAAAAAATTTGCGGAAAAAAATTTGAAAAATTTTTAGAAAAAAAACAAAAAATTTTTGGAAAAACTAAAAATTTTCCCAAAAAATCCAAAATTTTCTGTTTTTATTGCATTTTTATGAAGAATTTCTTAAAAAATGGGCAAAATAAGGAGAAAATAGGGAGCAAAATCGCGAAATAGGGAAAAATCTAGCCGGGCTTAAGAGATAGGGAAAATAGGAGAAAAAATTCCTCAAAATACGTCTAAATATGTCTAAAATGTGTTTTTGAGCGTTTTCCGACGATTCCCTGATTTTTTTTAATAGGGAATTCCCTAAAAGTTCGAACACTATTAATAATAGGGTTCCTATCGAGAATTTTTGAAAATAACAACACAGTGTAAAAAATAAGAATATCTTAAGAGAAAATCTTAAAAATAAGTACAATGTAAAAATGATTTTCTAACCAAAAAAACTCACTTATTCAACTGATATAATTTTACAAAATCTCTGAAATAAAGTATCAAATAAGGACAGAGATCGAAAATAAGAACAAATCTGAAATAATATTTTATTTTTCTAAGATTAGGACCCTTCAAAATAAGAATTTTTCTTAGAAATAAGAACAGATAGGAACCCTGATTAATAATATCGTTGATATGCATTAAATACATCTAATAGTTTGTGCTAAACAAAGTAAGCAAAGCAAAAGGCGCCTGGCTAAGCGCCAGATCACAAATCGGGCAAACTTCAAATGGTCAAGTCCAATCAAATACAAGATTGATCGATCACTTGGTGAGTTTAAGCTATTTATAATTTATATGTTAAAAGAAGGAACTTTTAGATGAAATTACCGACATAATCCAAGAGGCTTTAGCGAATATTATGCAAGTTTTAGTTTTTAAAGGCATAATTGTTTACACAACAAAATAATTTTACATAATTTCAACTAAAAGAAGAAAATATTCATTTTATGAAAACCGAAAAACAAAACTAGGCCAAACAAACTAGGCCAAAAATATTTAATGTAACTATTATTTTTTCATATTAAGGATTCTATTATATTTTCTTTTTAGAATTCCTATCAAACATCTGGTGTTAGCTGGGCAAAACCTTTGAGCTAGACCTTTTTCGGGATTTTATTCTCGAGAATTTCATTAGCAAAGAGAATTCGTCCAAAAAACAAATTTATAGAGGACATTGAACTTGTTTATTTCACAACTTTGTATATTTTTTTGGATTATTCAGTTGTTGAATTATGATCGCGTGAATAAAAAAGGTTATGATGTGTCAACAATTCGCAACTATAATTTAGACAGTTAGCTTACAATTTAAAATTTGATCTAACGGACAATGATGACTGATTGAAAATATTTGTAATTTTCCGTAAAACATGTTTTTTCGCCTGCTAAGACAAAAGGATCAAAAATTATTTTATGCCCAATTTATTTTTTTGGCACGGTGATTTTTTGGATTGAATTTGGTTATTTGACAGTTAGCTTACAATATTAACTTGACATTTTATTTTAATTGGTTCAATTTGTGGCTTTATCTTTAATAATATAGTCATTTTTCGAAAAAAAATAAATTTTTATTTTATGTAATTCGTAAATTATAGAAAATTGCCAACAAAATTATATGATATTTTATTTCTTCGAGTTTCCCAATTTACATTAAATTAAATAAAATCTGAACAATTTGAGAGTGGAAATAACCAATGATCGTACAGTTGGATGTAATAAAATAAATTTTTTTTATGTTTTTACAAAATGCGTAAGAGCAAAACCAATCTATAAATTCCATTAATTAATTCAATTTATCATTTTGATTGCTCAACTAAATTATTAATTATTCTACATTAAAAAATGAATTTGCCCCATGCCGGGACTTTTCTATTCCTTCTGATTATTGGTTCAATTTTTTGGCTTTATCTTTAATAATATAGTCATTTTTCGAAAAAATAACTTTTGGTTTTATGTAATTCGTAAATTATAGAAAATTGACAACATAATTATATGGTTTTCACTTCGATTTTCCCAGTTTGCTTTAAACAAAATAAAATCAGAACAATTTGAGAGAAGAAGTAAGCAATGATCGTACATTTAGAGGCAATAAAATAAAATTTTTATGTTTCACAAAATCCATTAGAGCAAAACCAACCTATAAATTCCATTATTTAATTCATTTTATCATTTTGGTTGCTCAAACACTTAATCATTAAATTGAATTTTATTAATTATTCTACCTTAAAAATGAATTTGGCCCATGCCAAAATTTTTCTACTCCTTCTGATTATTGTTTCAATTTTTATTTTTGGCAAATGCGACGACGATGATAATTTTATTGGCGTAGAAGACCGAAAATTGCTGAGAAAAGTGTTGAAATCGATGCACAAAAATATTTCGGACGAACTCCAATGGCATCAGGCAAATTGTCCTGAAAATCCTGAATTTTCAGAAGCATCTGAATTTGCACAAAAAGTGGAAAATTTGATGAAAAAATTAAAAAATTTGGATGAAAACGTGGCCAAATGGGAGGTGGACGCAGTTTTTGAAAATATCGGGGAAATTGTAGAAAAAATGGCCGAAAAAATGACGGAATTGGTCAAATCTTTAGAGGCTTACAACAATGGGGAACCAGGAGAGTTGCGATTTGAAAAAGCGTATCAATGGGAAGAAAAAGAATATAAAAACAGAAATTGCAGCCTAAATAATAATGGCGTGTTGAACAACGACGAGTTGCAAAGGTGAATAAAATGTAAAATTATTTCTAAAAAGGGTACTTTTCGGTTCGATGGGATTCGGGATTGGGATTATTTACCAGATACCGAATCCCGCATATCCAAAAGCTGATCCCGAATCCCGAAATTCCGTTTCAAATTCGGGATCGGGATTATCCCGAAATCCCGAGTAAAATCTCGGGTTTGAACAAAAATGCACAAAGATAATTAAAAAGGTGATAATTTAATCAAAACTAGCCTAATAACACTAAATTTCATAGGTAGGTATATCTTATTATTATTTTTTTTTGAATTTTTTAGAATTTATAATCTCATCGGTGAATCCAAATTGGATAAAATCCGCGAAGCATTGAAGAAAATTATGATTTTATGCGCAATGACCCAAAATCAGGAGGTTAATGATCATTATTTCAGCCCTTACAGCATTGCCGAAGGTTCCAAAATAAATAAATGAGAATTTATATCAAGTTTAAATAAGTTTTTTTTTTATGTAATTTTCTCTAAAAATAGACAATTTTTTCTGATATATTAACAAATCAGAATTTTTTGATTTTTGCGAAATTTCAAAAAAAAAATTATGGTTGCTACTTAAGACNAAATAGTAGAAAATTATACCCAATTTTTTGGCCTGAAATTTTACAAAATTCCATGAAAAAAATGAAATTTTCAAATTTTTTGAAATAAAAAAATTTTGAGAAATAACAATTTTTAGGAAAAATTGAAAAACAATCAGGTCAAAAAATCAGACATTTTTTACATTTATTATTTATACATAAAAATAGATAACCTTCTTATGGGAAAAATAGAAATAAAATTCGGGGAATAGATTCGGGGAGGAAAGAAGTAAACAATAGGAAATTTTAGGATATATTTTTCATCATGGTTAAAACTGAGATTCTTGGAGATTTATATAGGTGCTGATGAGTGTGAGCTATAGTTGTTATCCATCAAAAAGAAATTATGAAAAATAAAAAAATAATAATAAATTTTCTCAGGTACTTGGCAATTTGATCTTGAATACTCTCCTCTATGGGCGTCGATCTCTTATCTGGGCGGCGAAATATGTATCAATGCGTCCAATTGGGTCCAAATGCGCTGGGCCAAGGCCAGAATGGAGCCCGCGCAAGAGATGATGGCCAAAATTGAGAAGAAACGATCCAAATTTTGGGACAAATTTCAAAAACATTAAAATGACTGTATTCCCTAAAAAGTATATTAAGCTACTAAAAATGTGATAAGTTATGATATGATAATAACAAATTTATTGAATTAATTTTTCAATAATTCGCATTCATTTTTGAAAAGCTTCGCAATAAAAGCTTTATGGAAATATTTTGTCTAGATCATAAAACAAGAAAAATGATAAAAAAATTTTATTGAAATTTTTGAAAAATCCGCAAGAAATGTTCTCCGCAAGAAAATATCATTCTAAAATTAATAAAGATATCACTTTAATATATTCAAATAAATTTTTAATAGATTGCTTTCTAAAACTTGACACCCAAATATCATTATTATGAAGATCAAAAATTTATTGTATATGAAAAATATAATATATTAACGAAGTTAAACAACCGTGGTGGGTCGTTTCCTGAAAATCGGCAAAAATGGGCGTTTCCTGAAAATCGGCAAAATCTTTTTCTTCTAATAAAATGTCTAAATGGCTAAAGACGAAACGACTAAATTAATAATTATCATAAAAAATAAAAAACTAAAAATGTAAATAAATATAAACAAATAAAAATTAAAATTTTTCGATTCATAGGTCAAAATAAAATTAAGTTTTCTTTTTGCAATTTGAAAAAATTAGAAGGATAAATTAAAATTTACAAATGTTCGAGACCATAGAATTTAAAAATCTAAAAAATTTCGACACCTATCAAGTTATCTTCTTTGATCAATTTTTGACTTAGTTCAGCATTTGCGGAAGTTTAAAAAAATAATATATGTTGTTATTTAAAAATCTGTGCGCTTATTTAATTTCTTTTATTTCACACTAATAATAGATTTTTCATAAAACTGTTCTAAGAATTTTGGGCTTTTAATCGCCGTCGGATCAAAAAATTAGAGTTAAAGCTCGCAATTCCTTGATCGTTATTAAAATAATATTTTTCAAAAAATCATGTAATAAGAAAACTCAATTATTTGTATCAATTTATCGATTAAAAATTTAAAATTATATTGTTTATATTTACTTATATATATTTTATTTTTTATTTACGATTTCATCAATTTAGTCTTATCGTCTTTAGTCATTTAGACATTTTATTAGAATAAAAAGATTTTGCCGATTTTCAGGAAACGCCCGTTTTTGCCGATTTTCAGGAAATGACCTAGCACCATTTGCTTCATTAAACTTCTGAATAAATAAATTAATTTTTTGAAAATTGAATGATTTTATCGTAAAAATGCGATTATCAAAAATGTTATATTTTAAAAGCTAATATTTCCAACTACAAGTTTGGCTGCTCCCTTAGCCTATGAAGAACGTCAACCTCTTACAAATATTTTAAAAGCCATAGAAAATCAATTTTCAAACTGGATCATTTGGAAAATCGAAAATAATGAATTTTCCGATGAAATGAAACCGAAAGCAATGATAAAAGATTTATTGAAAATTTTGGAAAATCCGAAAGAAAATTTGCGAAAAAGTGATTTGGCCACTGTGTTGTAGGTATATTGTTGAGGATTATTCGGGGAAAATGGAGAAAATGGAGAAAACTGATTATTTCACCATTGAAACTCATTTTCATATATTAAATCTATCTCTTTAATGGATTTTTTCATAAATTATAAGATCTCGAAAAATCTCGCTCATATTTTTCGAGATTCTCGATTGAAATAAATTATTTTTAAACTAAAAAAATGGATTCATCTTTGCTGTTGCGAATTCTTCAAATTAAAAAATATATATTCATCAGTCAAAAATTATTTACATATGTGTAAGAGAAATCTATAATAAATATTTACCCATTATAGATAAATATGTTCTGTAGCGAAACTAGGTATCTATCTTTTTCTCACTGATAATTGCATTATTTATTAATTTTAACGGTTCACATTCTCTTTAAAAATTGTTTTTTTTCCAAAATATTTTTTCTTTTTAATTTAGCATATATTTTTCAAGTGAAAAATAGATGCCTAGGGCAAAAAAGGCCTATTAAGGGCGTTAAAAAGGAAGATATTCTTTTTTTTAAAGGAACTTTGAAACATTTAATAAAGTACCTATACGCCTATTTTGAATAATAGTAGCAAACTTTCTAAAATATATTATAAAAAATAAATTTAATGCCTTTTTTATTGCAAGATTTAGCTAGTGATTAAGAATTAAAAAATTTAGAAATCATCCATTTTCTAAATATGCATATAAATATAAACCATCTCACAATAAAAAAAAATTTTAGAAATACAAACATGGATTTGAGTTTTTTGCAATATATTAATTTTCCCGCAAAAATCATAAATATTTTCCAGCAATTTTTTACACAATTTTCTTCTCAACTTCTGCGAGTTGGTTCGTGATTTTGGCCAATTTTTGTCGGTTTTTCCAATATTTATATTTCGGCCAAATCCGACCGAATGCACAGTGTCATGATGCCGGGCAGCGAAAGAGCACCGCCAACAAATGTGATGAACATACTTGTGGCCAACATGCATGGAGAAAGGCAATAAGACAGGAAAGCTTAAAAGGCGGGAATGGGCCAATTCGTCGCGAACGGAAAGCACCAAACTGTTGAGGCCGTAGTAAAAGAACGGAATCGGGGGGATTTACCACCGATTTCGGTGGTAGGTAACACCGATTCGTAGTAAAAGACGTCCCCCTGATTTCGGTGGTATTTACCCGGGGGAAACACCACCGATTCCGGGGGGAGAATTTTTTGTGGTAGTAAATGGGTAGTAAATGAACGTCCCCCGGGTAATTTACCACTGAAAAACCGGTGGTAAACCCCCCTGCTCCTTAGCGGGGGGACGGCACTCCCACCGATTTTTTGACCATATATAACACATCTAAAAGAATATTTTTAACATTATAACATGAAAATAATTAAAAATTATTTAATTTTTAAACACTTATAAGGCTCCTTTTTCTTTAAAAAATTTCTGAAAATTTATCAGGTTCTTAAAAAATTCAAAAAAATCGGAAAAAATAGTATAATAATTCAAAAAATCGGAAATTCTTGATTCAAAATCGACACGCCTGGTGAAAAGGGCAGATTCTCGTTAAAATCAATTTAAATTGTGAATTTTGGATATATTTTAAATTTTTATTTGAAAATTTTTTTAAAAGATTTTTTTCTTTATCAACAAATTAATTTATTTATCACATTATTTTTCTTTCATTTTCATCGCTC
>LDKF01001413.1:17063-31119 GCA_001026735.1 Rotylenchulus reniformis
CAAAATTACGGGTTTTTTGCCATTTTTTACAGTAATTTGGCCATAGCTTTTTAATTACTTGACCAAATTGATCAAAATTTAATGGGATTATAGCTTTTTTAAAGCTCTATCTTTTTCTAGAAAGATAATTCCATAAAACTGTTTCTAAAAAGATTTAGATGCAAATTACTGTGGTGATGAGTTGGGTAATGATGAGTTGAGTGGTGATGAGTTTCCCCAACAAAAAATGACTCATGTACCATTCATACAGGTTACCCCTATTATCCGGTGGACACACACTATGTTTGGTAAAAAGTTATATGCAATGTTATTTTTTGTAAGCGCTTTGCAGGGGAGACTTAATAAGGAAATACGGTAAATATAAACGCCTTTTTTATTTTTTCATACTCCAATTTTGAAGTTATAGCAAAAAATAAATTGGTATAATATCTCTATTGCATATTAAACAATTTTAGCAAATGTAAAAATATTTATTATAAATATACATAGTAATAGATACTCATGTATAATCGATTCTACCATTAAAAAATGCTGTTTTTATTTTTTTATTTTATAATTGTAATAATTTCTCGTATATAATTTTAGAAAATATAAAAATATTGTATATAGGACCCAAAATAGGTAATTAGGTATAGGTATATAATCGATCCATCATTCTTTTAAAACACACTCCATAATATATAGTTTGTTGCATGTGCTTATATATGGTAATATTTATATTCCTTCTAATAAGCCTGCTATAAATTGTTTCTGAATAATACTTCATCGAAAAATTAGTTCTATTTTCATAAAACTAATAAAAATATTGAAAAATGCAATTTTCAAAATTTTTCTCCATTTTAATATTTATGACGCCATATATTTTTGCTGCTCCAACAGCGAATGAAGGACATCAAGCACTGAAAGACATTCTGAAATGCATCAAAAATCAAATTTCAACAGTGGAAAAGTGGAAAATCGAAAATTGTCATGAAAATGCCGAATTTCCGGACGAAACCCATGTGATCAAAATGATGAAAAGATTGACGAAAAAACTGAAAAATCCCCATGAAAATTTGGAAAATTATGAAGTGGAAGAATTATTGGACATCGTGGAGGAATACACAGAAAAAATGGAGCAAATTATGACAAAATTGGTCAAAGGCATGCCAAGTTACAGCCCGCCGGAAGGGCGATTCCATGATGCTGTCCGGATTGAAAAATGCAGCGGAAATTCATCGGTGCAACTTGGAAGCGCCATTGAAATCGCGAGGTATTTACCAGCAGTAGTGTTAGACCATGTGAGTTCTTACTCACGTACCAGTACTTTCCACGTATGTCTATGCAACAATGATAATACTAGAATAGGTTATAACATTACACCTTTATTACATATTAGAACTTCTTGAATTTTTACACTGGTTTTTAACGACCGGTGCTAAACACGTATCCGTACCTTTCATTCCATTTTATCTTTATTTAAAAATTCAATTTTTTGGCTGGGATCTGAAAATCAGGTTGGCCCGGCCCAGATAACACTAGTAAAAATGATCGAAATTACGGCCAATTTCGAACTCGTAACTTGCCAGAATCGATCTCGATCCCAAATATCCCGAAAATTGAGTCAGAATTCTGAAATTCCATTTCAAATTCGGGGTCGGGATTATCCCCAAATCCCAAGTAAAATCCCGGGATTGGGCGCAAATTCAAAAAATTTTAAGTAAAAAATTCAAATAATATCTCAAAATTTAAAAAACAATAGATGTGTGTTAATTTAACCAACATAACCTAAAAACAATAAAAAATTACAAAAGAAATTTTCAAAAACTTATGAATTTTTCAAAATTTTTCTTCCGGATCCCAACTAAAGGGAGGTTCCCGAGGTGTTACGCTCCGATTTCATCCGGACCCATTCCAATTTATAGGCAATCGGTGCTAACCGCGGCAGTATCATATTTATTTGTGCTACAAATAATTGTGAATTTTTCCATTAATTTTCTATATGATTTTTTTGGCGTGCATTAAGCACGCCAAAAGCGTGCATTGCACCGAATACCACGCTTAAAGCACGCCGAAAAATCATATATAAAAATTAATATAAAATTCAACCTGCTTTGTAGCACAAATAAATATGATAATGCCATGGTTAGCGCGGATGCTCTACAAATTGGAACGGGTCCCGATGCAATCGGAGCGTAACACCTCGGGAACCTCCCTTAAGATTCAAATTCTAAAATTCGAAATATGAGCTCCCGGATGACCATTTCAGGATTTTGATCCCGAATCCCGAATCAAAACTTCGGAATCCCGGACCGTATGCCGATCCCATAGAACCTATTTAATTTAGAAACCTTATCTGATTTTAGCTTTTTCGAATAGGTATTCTTGAAATTTTTTTATTTTCCTTTATTCAAATTAGCAAAAACCAAATTTAGCGCTCAAATTGATTCGAGCGAGGAGTCCAAATTGGACGATATTTGCGACAAATTTGAGACGGTCAATGTTTTGCAGAAATTGACGACGGCAGAAAAACGGGAGGCATATTTGTACCATTTTATGATGCACCAACAAGAATATTGCGCTAAGGAGGGTGGGCCTGTTTTTCTTTTTTCTTATGGGGCCACAAATATGTCTTAAAATCTTTAAAAATTGGCTGAAATAGTGCAGTGCAAAAGAGTGAATTTTTAATTTTGTATAATTTTTTTGTGTGCTAGAGATTAGATCGATAGAAATGCAAGAAACGATTCTGACGTCCATTTTGACGTAATGCGTCATCTGACGTCACTAGTAGTTGACGATGATCCTTGCAACTTTTATTTTTTTTACTACTAGATAGATCTATTGACGTCAAACATTATTTAAATACATCAACATCAAAAAGTGACATCATATGACCCAAAATGTCAAAATTTCGTCAGAATTGGATTCAGCATCAAAAATTACCTCCGGGAAATCATCTTTAGATTATAAGAAAAAAATTTTTGACGTCAGCGTCAAAATGTGACGTCATGTACTTGGTCATCGGCGGGTCGCTTATTTATTGGAAATAATTTTGTAATAGGAATTTTGACATGAGCTGGGATCCTGTCGGGATTATGTATATCGAGATTTAGGATCCCGAAAGGGATTTCGCCCCAACAAAAATTGAATTCATTTGAACTATTTGTGACCCAATACACAGTTATTTTTATACCTTGGCGTTCATTGTTATTTCAGATAATTTATTCATATGGAAAATGCCAAAAAAATTCAGATAAATAATTCATTTCCAATTAAAAGCAATTGGCACTTCCAAGACTAAAATGCATTTTTTCTTCATTTTTTGGATTTTACATAGCATAATAATTCCACAGACGAATTTTTTTATTTTAAAATTACATATTTGATTGTCAATATCAATTTTATTTGAAAAACCTTTTTCATTTTTTCCGATTAACAGATTTGGAGAAGGAATTAATAGAGGCCAAAGAGAAAATGGACAAAATGTCGAATGCTGATTGTAAATATGCTGATGTAATAATCGATTTTGCGATGAATGTTGTTCGTCTAGGCCTGTTAGCATGGCGGCAAAAAAACCGTAAAGTTTAATTTTATAATTAAATTTAGAAAAAATTCAACTATTTGTGATCATCAAGTCATATGTAAATCGGTTTTAAACGCAATAAAAAAATATTTTCGGTTGAAAATTGAGAAAAAAAATGAGTTAAATCACTTGAGAATACTTAGGGCCAAAACACTCTCGTTTTGGACGGCCATAACTCTTTCAAAGAGGTCCAGTTGATTATCTACATATTACGGGTGCTAGAGCGTTAAAAAACCGCCAAATGGGCCAATCTGGCCAAAAAATTTCAGCACAACTAGGCCCAAACTATAAAAAAACATTACGTGGAATTTTATGCTCTATTTTTGATATTTTTAGCTTTTCGAAAATTCGGCCAAAAAGTTCGTAATTTTCGCCAAAAATCCTAATTTTCGATATTCTCGAAAAATTTCGAACTTTTTGGCCGAATTTTCGAATAGCTAAAAATACCAAAAAATGAGCATAAAATTCTGCACAATATTTCGGCCTAACAGATCTGAAAAAATTTTCGGCCAGATTGGCACATTTGGCGGTTTTTGACGTTGAACGGTGAATTGAACGGTAATCAAAATTATTACCGTTCAATAAAGATCTTGGTAAAAGTGTGAAGTTGACCCCTTTTTCTGGGCCAAAAACCCTTTCTTTCACCTAGCCCCTTTTCGAATCAAATATTTGAATTTTTTGAAATTTTTTAAATTTTTAAATTTATGCTTTTTTCCTTAAGAAAATTGGTCATTTTATTGAATAAATATTTACAAAATCGCAAATAGACATTATAATTTTGTAAAATTAGGACCCCCAAGATAAGGACAGATACGGCCTCTGATTCATAGCCAATTCTGAAAAATCTGCCATTTTTGAAAAAAGTTCTGACCCTGCGGCGAATTGGCCCATTCCCGCCTTTTTAGCTTTCCTGTCATATTGCCTATGTCCATGCATTTTGGCCACAAGCATGCTCATCACATTTGTTGGCGGTGCTCTTTCGCTGCCCGGCATCATGACACTGTGCATTCGGTCGGATTTGGCCGAACATAAATATTGGAAAATCCGACAAAAATTGGCCAAAATCACGAAACAACTCGCGGAAGTTGAGAAGAAAATTGTGTGAAATTGATGAAAATATTATTCAATTTTTTGGGGAAAAATGATATTTTGTAAAAATTCTAATCTCTCTGTTTTTATTTCCAATAAAATATTGTATTATTTGTAAAATGAAATAAATGTATAGAAAATGAATGATTTCTAATAGCTAATCCAACCGAAAAAAATTTATATATTTTTTATAATATAATTTTTAGAAAGTTTTCTAATTTTCTAACTTAGTCATAATTTATCATTTTTCTGACTTCCATTAAAACACAACAATAAAATAATATTTTATTTTTAAGCCCTTAATAGATCTTTTTTATTTCATAGCATTTTTTTCAATAGAAATATGACAGTAAAACAAAAATAATTTTATGAAAAAATATTTGAGAAAAAAATATTTTTTAGTATTTAAAAATATAGATATGTCTAAAAAAAAACATGGATAGCAAAAATGCTGTCACAATTTTTATTAAAAAAATATTAGATAAAAATCAAAAATTTTGACCATTTTGGATTGTTCAATTTCTCGATGATGAGCCTTCATCTAAAAATTTCGGCGGTCGATTCTTCACAATTTTGGCCATCGCTTCTTGGGCCACCTTCATTCGGGTGGTGGCCTGGTGCTTCCGGACACAAATGCTCGCGTAACGTAGCAGGTATTTGCAGGCGAAAAACATCGGAAGCCATGTGAAGATGGGTTCATGGAGAAGCCAGGAACCTGCTGAAGATCAGTGACGGAATTATTATTTTTTGTTTTTAAATGTATTTTTAAAGTTTTCAAAATGGATTACCGTATTCTCTCTAATATAAGCACCGATGCTTATATTTTTCAATGTCCCTCCAAGGGTTGCTTATATTAGAGAGAGAGGGTGCTTGTATTTTTCAACCAATGTGATGTGGGCACGGATTCAAAAAAATCTAAAATTTATAACATTTCCTAAGAAATATAAGACAAATTGTTGGCTCAAGTTTCTCTAGTTTCCTGAAAAAATTTCAAATTTTCTTAAGGAATCATATTTTTGGTAATTTTTACCAGTTTCGTTATTATAAGCTCCAAATGAATAGAATAAATTTACAAGTTAGAAAGGAATTCTCATGGATTAATAGCTACACGAAAACATTCTTTTCTACATTTTGGAACATCCTCTTTCAAACTATAAGATGAACATTAAAATTTTTTTCAATTTTTTTTATTTTATGACCAAAATCAGAAGAATTTAAGGAATACGGCCTTTTTGCTGAAGGTATCTTTATTTTATGGGTGCTTGTATTAGAGAGGGTGCTTATAATAGAGAGGGTGCTTATATTTTTCAAAGCTCGCCCAAGGGTTGCTTATATTAGAGGGGATGTTTACAATAGAAGGGATGCTTATATTAGAGAGAATACGGTATTAATTGGCCAGATCCCCATCACTGCCACCATCACATTATAAGTTAGAGACATTGCCACACTTGGTGCAAGAACCGCTGCTATGACCAAGCTTGATAGGCTAAACTAATGTATAAAAGGCAAAATATGCAGCGAAGCATTTTTTTTAAATTTGGCCTTTTTCAAATTGTTTTGAAAAATATATCAACACCACAATTTTTTGAAAAAAAAGATGAAAAATTTCAATAAAGTTTCAAGGAATTTCGTACAATCAAAAAGATCAAAGGTTAATGAGTACATTAAATTCTGCTTATGTCGCCGCTCTTTCAGAATTGGCCAAAATGTCGGCTTTTTAATGCTCTAATATTACAAAAATTGGCCATATCTCCCCCCTCTCTCCTTAGACCAACTCACCAATTGTCAATACAGTCCAGTGAATAAATCGATTTGTGATGTCCCGCAGTTCCTTCTTCGCATCTATTTTTATGAATTTTATTTATCAAATTACTTATACCATTCATATATCATCATATATGTATGTTGATGCCGATTCTGAATTTTCAGCCGATTCTGAATCTGGGAGTCTAACATTGGCCAAACATAGCACTTCCTAGTTATGAACTCTAATAATTAAGATCTAAAACATTATTAGATTGATGGCTCGAAAACACATTCTGAAAGTTTCAAAAAAAATTGTTCATCCGAACATGGTCAAAACATCATACGACATGGTCAAACATCAAAACATCTTCGGATGATGTTTTGACCAAGTTTGGACCATCTTGTCCATTTCATCATTTTAAAAATTAGTTTGTATGAAATAATGTTAGATGGCACGGACACTTCAATTTTGATGATAATACTCCTTCAACAAAATTTAAAAAATTTTAGTTTTTGACCCAAAAAGAGAATCTATATATTAGCTATCACAAATTAAGCTGTTAAAAAATGATTTTTCTCATTTTATTCAATAATAACCCATATCTTTATTATTAATTATGTATATTTTTGTAAATTCACACCTTCCGCAATGCAATAGTGTGTGTCGAAATATTGCTCATAATCCTTTTGCTTTCGGACCATTATGCACAAAAGTGCAATTTTCTGCAATGCTTCGCGGATTTTATTCAACCTTGCTTCACCGATAACTTTATAAATCCTTAAAATTCCTACAAAAAAAATTTAAAAAAATCATTTTTGTTAACCTTTGCATCTCGTAGTTGGTCATTATGCCATGATTTTTTAATCCGCAATTAGTATTTTCAAATTCTTTTTCCTCCAATTTATATGCTTTTTCAAATCGCGCCACTTTACGATGCCATGGCTTGTACGCCTCCAAAGATTTGACCAAATCCGCCATTTTTTCGGTCATTTTTTCTGCCATTTCCCCGATAGTTTCAAAGATTGATTCCACCTCTAATTTGGCCACATTTTCATGCAAATTTTTCAATTTTTTCACCAAATTTTCCATTTTTAGCGCCATTTCGAATGCTTCGGAAAATTCAGCATTTTCATGACAATTTGTCTGATGCCATTGAAGTTCATCAGAAATATTTTTATGCATCGATTTCAGCAACTTTTTCAGCAATTTTTTGTCTTTTACACTGATTTTATCATCATCGTCATCGCATTTGCCAAAATTATAAAATAATGCAAATATCAGGGAGAATATAATAATAGTTTCGGCACAGAACAAATTCATCTGAATATACAACCAGTATAATATTCAGAATAAAGACCGACTACGTACCGTAGTACGTGGGCGAACTTCACGTTGTACTTGCTACTTTTTTTAATGAGATGTGTTAAGTCAGTATTTACAAAAAAAAGTCCCTATAGTACGTACACCACTGCATGGAGTACGTTATACTGGATTTTTGACGACCCGTGTTAACTCACGTTCAACACATTCCAAGTGTTTTTGGTACGTGACTACTTTATACATTTCCCCCTGACTAGTACGTGTTTTCTCAAAATGTCGATCTCTAATAATTATATGTTTTTAATAGGGTTTATTTTGTAGTCTATTAAAGATTTTGTTTTAAAAATGAATAACAATTAAAATGCAATAAAAATAATTTTTATACAAATAAATGATGAAAAGAGGTTAGAAAATAACTAAAATATTTTTATTTAATACACATTATTATTTATATTGTTTTTAGGCTGGGAATGGGGAATGCTTTTCTGGGCCCAAATCATCACAGATTTGGAATTTAATATAATATTTTTTAATTAATAAACAATTTTTTCCTTTTTAATTTTTAGTAAGATCTCGAAAATTTACTTTTCTTAAATATTGATAAATGAAGAAGAATTGTAAAAATTAGCCTACATAGTTAGTAATGGTGTAATAGCACAATTTCTTTGGATTCTGAAAATTTTATTTATTTTTTTTCCAATTTTCAACAAAGTTTTTCAGTTTTCTTAGTTTTTCATTTTCGATAACGAATTTCGGTCTGATAATTGAGGAAATTGAAAAAATTTATGTTTTTTTTGTTCAGTTACATTATAAGTTATCGCCTTTGGCCAAATTTCAATGAGAATTTATGAAATTTTTAAAATTAAAAATCGCCTTTTCATTCGAAAATTTTAAAAATACTCAAGGATCTTCAAAAATAAAAGACTGAGTTTTTATAATTTTCTTATTATAACTTTTATAATGTATTTATAAGCATTTATATTTTTGGCCTAGCGACCTAACTCCATTTCATGTAGCTAATCCTTTTCAAGAACAAACGCCAAAAATACCCGAATGTTGGAGAGAGTTGAACGTTGGATTCGGTACAGTATCCATCCAAGAATTGTAGAGGCCAGTGACGATTTTATGCCGCCCGAGGTGATAGAATATACTGTAATTACAGTACGCATTTGATGATTTATATTCCAGAATCTGTCGGATAGATTCCCATTTTTCGATGCATTTTTGGCCGGAAAATGTCTTGAACCAACCAAGTTGAGTTTAAAAATAATTAATAAATACATAAATTTTATTTAGAAGAAAAACAAAAAAAAAAACAAAAAAACTAAATTTTGGCCTACTATTAACTACCTTATTTAAATTTTATTGACTTATAGTATTATCTATCTTAATTAATATAAAATGCAAATGTTTTTAGATAAAGAATAGCCTTGTAGAAATGTATGAAAATTACAGTACACGCCTGGATTACCCATGGACTACACCGGAAGACAAAAAATTTATTTGCCCATAGCCTTGTAGAAATGTATGAAAATTACAGTACACGCCTGGATTACCCATGGACTACACCGGAAGACAAAAAATTTATTTGCCCACCTTGGCAAAGTGTCAAAGATGATATGCTTCATTGGTGAGTACGGGGTTATAGTGGGAGAGTGAGTACGGGGTTATAGTGGGAGAGTGAGTACGGGGTTATAGTGGGAGAGCGGCCCCGACACTTGCGGCCCATTCGCTATAACTCGGTTCAAATGGGAGTTAGAAAAATGAGTATGGTGTCAAAAAAATAGAGCAAAAATTAGCTACAAAATGAGCCAAAGACCATCTAAAATGGTCCATTGCGAAAAAAGTATGCCCAAAATACCGTGGATTTGGCCAAAATTGTTATATTGGTTATAACTTTTTTCACAGTGGTCCAATTCGAGTGTAATTGGACCCAATTTTGGCCTATTTTTTTGTTCCATTTTTGACACCAAAACCATTTCTTTAGGTTTGTTTTTAACCGAGTTAAGAGCCGCAAATGTCGTACAATCGGTACGAGTACTAAAATATGACCTAATTAGGACCAAAAAATTCGTACCGCCAACACAATTATCCCAACTATATAATTTGTACTTTTAAAAAATCTCCCATCATTTTTTGCATTCCAATAATAATATCTGAAAAGATATTTAAAAAAAATTTACCAAAAAAATGGAGACTAAAGGAACGGACCAGGACATTAGAGATCTTGCCACTAGAGCGCCAAGCGCAATAACTCGGTTCAAATCAAACCTAGAGAAACAAGTTTGGTGTCAAAAGATAGAGCATTAAAATGGCTACAAAGGTTTCTAAGGCTCATCCGAATTGGCCCACTACAAAAAAAGTTATGGCCAAAATACGCAATTTTTTCGGAATTGGAAAATACGTTTGATTATCTTGGCCATAACTTTTTTTGGAATGGACCAATTCGGATGGGCTTAGGCTTATTTTGTATCTAATTTTGTGCTCTATCTTTTCATACCAAGAACATTCTGCTAACTTGTAAGTTCCTTCTAAGCTAAGTTATTGCGCTTGGCGCTCTAGTGTCCCGGCGCTCTAATTTCCCCTACCGCTAAAGGAAAGCACCAAAAAGTACGGATAGCATTACGAAGTACGAGATTTTTTGACGTTACGAGTATGGAATACGAACCGTGGTACGAAATATGAGTGTGAGAAAAATCCAATTTTCCGAGCAATGATAGAGAAGTATATATCAGAATTTAAAATTTTGAGAAAACAGCAATTTGTACTATAAAACATGCGAAAAGTACGGTAATGAGTTTGGTTCGGCAGAAAAAATAGATAGTATGACCTAATACATATAAAACATACCGTATAATACGGTGTTGTTTGAATTTTATTATATACATATTTTAGGATAAGATTTTAAAAAGGTTGTGATTGCAACATATATGCACATTGTCAAGCGAAATGGAAAAAAATATTGATGAAGATCAACGATCAGATAGGCTGGCTTCATTTTTGGGCATTTAATTCGTTTTTCCAGGTACCATTAATTATTAATCTAATATTTAAGTACAAATTATTAATGCAATATAGTAATAAAAGAGTCAACTTTTTTATATTCCGGGTTTCATCTACTTAGGTCGTATCATAAAAAGTGAGCGTTTTGGTATTCACGCGAACTTCAACAATTGATGATCCAAAAAATTTACAAATTTCAGAAATGATACTCCTATATGTCCTCTACAATTTTGTTTTTCTACAGAATTTTTTCATCCCAGACAAAAACTTCAAGAGAAAAATCGCGCAAGTAGCCTAGGTCAAAAATGGTCAAACCGTTTTTTCGGGTTTAAGACCAGGTTTTATACAGGAATTCTGGCTGTTTATGCCCCCGTCCGATAATTCAATATTTCCTCACTCATTGATTTTTTATGAATTTTTAAAGATTTTTTGGATCATCAATTATTGAGTTATGTTCGCATGAATACCAAAACGCTCATATTTTATGATACGGATACGATCTAGTATGTACTTATTTTTTCGAATTTACTATAATATTTAATTAATATTTATAATATTTAATTAATATTATAATGGTATTAGGGATTTTCGAGGGTATCACTCTCAAAAAACATTAGAGAATGGGAAAATATGCGATTTAAGAAGGAGATCTTTTTTATAATTTTAGACTTTTAATTCAAAATGTTTGGTATTTATTCAGAAAATTTAATTTATGGAAAAAATATTTTATTAATTTAAACAGAAACGATCCGATGAACACCCATATATCGATGTAATTGTGCGTGGAAAACCTGTGCTAACAGTTTGTTACGCAAATTATTATAAAAAAATTTAAAATATAGTTAATAAAGATGCAAAATACAGAAAAAATCAAATTTTTCCGAATTTACTATAATATTTAATAATATTTATTGAAGGAAAATATATTATATTTTTTCTTAAAATTATAAATAAACTTTTATCGTGTTATTTTTATGGAATATCCGGCAATATTATTATGACAAATTTCATAAATTTTAAATATCAGCTTAATAATAATTTTTCTTCTTAAAATCGAAGTTTTTACTTCTTAAAAAGAATTTTTTAGGTTTATGAGGATGAGCAGCAAAGAAAAATGCCAAAGATGGACGAACAACCACCGCCATTTTTTGCCAAGGCCAACATTGATCTGGCCACCATTCAAAATGCCATACAGCGTTTGTCGCCTTATCAACATGTGTTGGACTCGGATGAAGTGAATCAACTGATGGAGACCAACAAATGGGGCCAACAGTTGGCCGGACCGATGTTGCACATGATGTTGTACGCAACATTGCTTAGGGCCATCAAGGACGACGACGAACATGTGCGGTAACTCGATTGTTCATCATCATCACAAAACTCATTACGAGAAACATATTCGTGTTATAACCGATTCTACATCAGTAAGCCAAACATCTGGTTTAAATGGTTTGAAACCAAAAATGAAATTTTTAAAACAATCTTTTGTGGTTTGCAACTAGTTCTGAAAGTTCAAAAACATTTGTTTCGTCCGAACATAATCAAAAATCTCATCGATGCATATTTACCAACTTTTTGATGTTCTGATGTTGCTATTCTAATGTTTGGAAGTACTAAATGTTTTAGAATTTTCAGAACTTGCTTTGGACCACCCAAAGCAAACAGCTTTGGATGTTTGATTCTCGAGTTCATATCAAACAAGAGTCATGTTTGGCAAAGTTTGAATCTCCGATTCAGTTGAAATGCGCCACACTATGTATTTAGTTATGCTGTGTAATAAGTTCAAAAAACCGGTGTAAAAAACAGAAGATTAGAATTTTTAAAAATTTTACACACCCTAAGTACCTTGGATAGTTTTGGGACTATAAGGATAGCGCGAAAACACAAAAAACAAATGCTTATGTAATTTATTTGTTAGCTGAAATGCCACGAGGGAATGCCATGCCAGGACTATGTTGTGTATTGGCTGCGACAAATGTACGATTCACTGAAGCAAAACTATGTGGAAAATCGTGCAAGCTTCTTGGCATCCCTGGAGCTAAACCTCGCGCACAATGCAAATTCTGAACTACAAAACTTACTAAAGTATAAAATATTAAATAATGAGAAGTTTAAAAGCTGGATTGTATCGATTAAAAGAAATGGAAAATGTAATAATACACCTTTTCAGAAGTCGTCCAGGACATTTGGAACCTAGGAAAAATAGACATTGAGCGCGAAAAAATTCATCAAAACTTTTAAATTTAAAAAAAAATGAATTTTTAAAAGTTTGGATTAATTCTAAGAACGAAATAATTATGCCTAATATAGGGAAAATAAAGAGAGAAAGTTTAAAATTCAATTTATCAAATTTTAAAAAGGATATTGATAGACTTAGAAACACCTATTTTATATTCTTATTAATCTTATTACTGATTTATTAGTAATATTTGTAATATATATTACCTAACTTGATGTATATTGTATACTCTAGGTCATCCTCTAGATTTTTTTTCAGAGAATGGGCCAAATATGTGCCATATTGGGACCACGCGTTGGAGATTGTGGAAAAGAATGGCATCCAAGGGTTGGACCAAACCATCAATTTATTCGGGTCACTTTAAAAAAAAGAAATGAAGAGTGATTGATCCGACAAAACCTAAAATTATATGTTTTCAATGCATTTACAATGCATTTATATAATGATTCAGAAATATCAATTGAAATAAACAGAACCAGTTGCAAAATGGACGCTTTTGTGACTTTAACAAACATTATTTGAGTCCCGGGACTCATTGGCCATTTTTATCATTATTTATTATTCATTCAAGTTACTTCTGTATATTCTCCGTTATTCTAGTTGCCACCCTCCATTTTTGGACAAAAAATATTTTTTAGAAAACGATGGAAACATGATTCTAGGGGTTTCCAAGAGCATAAATCCATCATCTACTAGTTTTAAAAGAATTTTTTCAAGGCTTTAAGACCAAGTCATCAGCGCCTCCAGAGATTTCAAAAGCACTGGTTTCGATACATTTCAATTGATAGAAAAATCCTTTTTAAAAAATGAATAATAACCATTATTGAACTATGAGGCTGTGGAATTTTTCTAAGGTTCTGAAAAACCTGAAATCTTAGGCCCATGAAAATTTTTTTATCCGACGATATATGCCGGTCAGTGACTTAGCTTGTGAATTTTTCGAAAAATCTCGAACTATTTTTTGATAAAAATCTTCTTTTTTTTTAATTTTTCCGAGAATCTTCAAATCAGAAATTTGTTATTTTCTGTCCAAATTAACCATCGACGAAAAACCAAAGGAACCTTACTCATCAGCACGATGTATACATAAACTGTG
>LDKF01001414.1:0-27464 GCA_001026735.1 Rotylenchulus reniformis
GAATAAATTATGAAAAAAGTATGAGTAGAAATAAACTATAGATGGACTTGTTTATCTTCTATTTTTGTTGGCTTTTTTCGGCATCTAAATTTTTGTAAAAATTTTTTGCTCGATCTGAAATGATCCGAAATCCGTTATCCGAAATCCGATGTTTTTCTTGATCCGAAATCCTTTATCCGATCCGAAGATTTTTGGGCTAATTCGATCTGTTATCACATCCGAAATTTTTGTTGATCCGCGCCAGCCCTGCTTCCGATACACCCCGTTTGGTGGCGGCCATTTGGTGGCGGGCCACTTGGTGGCGAAGTTTGGTAGGGAGGATTATCATGAATGCCCTCCCTCTATGCTTTGTTGCATCTTTATTTCTTAAGTCGGCGCCATCAATTTAGAACTCAGCGCCTTCAACTTAGAAAAATCAGGGCAGTTAGGTGTGTCACAAAACGCAAACTATTCAAATTTGGAGTGAATTTCAACTTTGTGACACACCTAACTGCCTGATTTTTTATCCGATCACTGTAAATTTTAATTTATTAGATTCGTCAGAATGTCTAGATGATTCTTTAATCTTGCTTTTCTTGTTTCTCATCATCCAAAATTGTCAATTAATTTTGACATTTTTCGCTGATTCGCAGGAGCGAAGTACCCTATTTATATATATAAAAATTATAAATTAATTTTTTTGAAAAATTATTTTATAATTTTTTATTTTAAATTGATTTGTATTAAATTTCATAATCCATTTGAATGTGAAAAAATTAAGAAAAATTTAACTTCTTTTTAAGAATGAATTCAATTTTATTTTTTTGTGAATTTTAAATTCATTCCAATTTAATCATTAATTCATTGCTAATTTATTATTATTATTATATATTTAAATTAAATTTATATTAAATTAATAATTTTACATTATTTTATATATTTAACGATCTTTTATATTTATCGCTTAAATAAGTTACTAATTATATAAGATAGGATTTTTCGCAATCATTTAAAATATTCATGTAGTAACGGGAAAAGAATCAGATGTGTACATGGTGACACCGAAAGTATGATATAAATAATAAATTTTGAATTTTTTAAAATTAAGTTTAAATTTATTTACATAGAGTTTATAGATTATTTTTAAAATATAAATATCCGTTTAATTCAATTTAGTATGACATTAATTTTTAATTTAAAGTGAGGATTTATATCCTAATATAATTTTTTCTCTCTTTCCACTTACTTCCTTCTTTATTATCCTCGAGAGGAAGCTGATTTTTCCCGTTCCAATTCGATTTCAATCTTCTTATTTTCCTTCAACCTCTTTTTCTCGCACTTTATAAAGTAATTGCAAATTAAGCAATTCCGCAGCCATACCGGAGTCCTTTTCCCTAGCGCGGGATGTTCCCTTGTCCTGAATTTTATATTGAAATAATTCATTTAAATTTACTCTTATTTATATTATTATATTTTAATTAATATTGCGATTTATTCAATCCTTCAAAAATAAATTTAAAAATTGAAGTTATTGATTAAAATGTAAAACACTGACAGTTATTAAGATGGAGAATTATATATCGAATCAATATATTTTATAGAAATTAATCAATACCCTAATTATAATTTTTATTTACTATTCTCAAGTGAGAATACTAGTCTACTTGAAAAAATAATTAATGAAATCGATGCTTATGCACTCCAGTGTTTGAGATTAGGAGTGGAAATTGTCTAAATTGATTTGTTTGTAATACTGAGTAATAACGATTCATTGGATTATATAGATCGAGGAATTTTTGTCGGTGTCCATAGGAACCTTCTCTGACCGAATTTACAATGTCTGTCAATGTTATAATAAAGAATCTATAATTTATATGTACAAATATTCACCTAGATTACAGGAAAAATTAACGACAAAAAGTTTATTTTGACAAAAAAGGCATAAATAAAAAAAGAGAACAAGATTTTATTAATAAAATGTATATTAATGAAATATTTATTTTGACAAAAAAGGCATAAATAAAAAAAGAGAACAAGACTTTATTAATAAAATGTATATTAATGAAATAAATTCTCATTTTATTATAAAAATAAAATTCGATAGCCAAAATAATTAACAAAAAAAACCATAATATTAATTTATTACTTAACATTTCAAATTTTTTACGTAAAAATAAACAAATCGAACTATAAATTTTTCAAACTTTCATTATTTTTTATGACCATTCAGGAGTTATATGATTTTAAAATTGAAAAATATACCTATTTCAATAAACTTAAAAAAATTAATATAGATCTAAAATATTTTTATTTAAAATTTTACTTTTGTTTTGATAAAGTATGTAGTAACAATAATGCTTTATAAATTAAATCTGAAATAAAAATAGTCAGACAATGATAAACTATAAATCAAGGACTCCATTCCAGGACATCACTTATCCTATGCAATTCAAAAAGTCAAGGCAAAAAGATTATTCAAAATTCAGAGAAATAGCAAATTCCATTTTTCATTGTGTAAATGAATTTTTAAATATTTTTTTAAATAAATATAATAAATAAATTATTAGAATGAATAAGATATGAAAAATAATATAAATAAATTAGAAAATTATTCAGGAATGGATAGTTTAATCTGATAGGTATTATATTCTAATACAGGATTTTTAAATTATTCTTAAAATTATACGATCATTGGATTATCTATGTTAAAAAATAATACAATTTTTTTTAATAATATTTAACGAAATAATTTTTATAAAAAGTAAAATTTTTTTTGAAAAAAACTCTATAATATATCTAAAGGATGAAAATCAATTTGAATAATTTAAACAGCCATTAACAAAAAATCAATATGCATAAGCTAAGTTAAATAAAATTCCAAAACTTTAGAACAATCAAAATTCCTAATAGATTAAATAAATTGATTAGAATAAATGAAAAATATAAGGCATTAAGAATTATTATTAAATTAAAAAGCATTTTAAATACATCTCGAAAAATGAATTCTATTTATAATATACTATTAAATCTAAATTAATAGTCACCTTAACTAAAACATTTTTACATTTTACAAGTCTTTTTGGATAGCCTTCTTATTCATTATAATAGACGTCAATTTTCAAAAACAAAGGAAAACAAGTGGTGATAGTGATCTAAAAATAATGGACGTGATTGTGCTTATCACTTTATCAAAATTATCACAATATATTTTACAAATATTTTTATTTTATGGATATAATAACAATTCTCAATATGGACCGATTTATTTTTTTNTTTTTTTCCTTTTCAAATAATTTCTTATTTCATATTCAATTACATTTTCTCTCTTTGATATTCTCTTGTTGCATGAATTTTTATTTTAAATTTATTTAAAGGGAAATTGATTTTTTGTTAGCGAATCATGATTATTTTTTAGGAATCATGATTATTTTTTTTATTAATAGTTAAGTCAAATTTAATTTTTGTTATGAAATCGATTTAATTTTCTACTAATTTTTTCTTTTAAAAATTAGTGATAATTTCATAAAAATTTAAAAAAAATTACTTAATTCTTAGAATTTCTTAATCAGCAATTAGTTTTGTTATTAGCATATTTTATTTTTATTTTTCAATAAATTTTTCTACTTAATTTTTTTGCTGATTTTATAGTAAAATTTATTAATAGATTATTTCCTTCATTTTTAAAAGATTTATCTAGTAAAAATAAATTAAATACAATGTAAATTCCATCGAAGTAGAAAACGGGGTTTTTAATGAAGTGCTCATTTGTGTTCACTCCATCCGATTCACAAGGGAGGTTCCCGAGGTGTTACGCTCCGATTCTTTTGGGAACCATCCCAATATATAGAGCATCCGCGCAAACAATGGCAATATCATATTTATTTGGGCTACAAAGGGCTTTGAATTTTTATATTAATTTTTAAAAAATTTTCGAGGTGCTTTAAGCACAGACTCAATGGCTGGGTGGAGGGCGTTGGCGGGTGTATAAATGGATGAATGGGAAGATGGATGGGCGTTAATGACAATTATATAAATAAGATATATATTTTTGTTATCATAATATTTTTATTTGGACATTATTTCATCAATGATATCAAGCAAGTATTAAACCACACCGGACGACCCGCGCTTAAAGCACGGAAAAAATTTATTTAAAAAATTAATAGAAAAATTCAAAACCCTTTGTAGCTCAAATAAATATGATTATGCCGTGGTTAGTGAGGGTGCTTTATATATTAGGATGGTTCCCAAAAGAATCGGAGCGTAACACCTCGGGAACCTCCCTTGTCAGAGCCAATGAAGGTAAAGAAATAGAAAGGGTCATTCGGATCGGAGTGAATGAAGGTAAGGAAATACGAAAAAAACACAAATGCGGCGTCATTGAATTGGATTTTCCAATGGACTGATGGTCATCAAAAAGGCCGCGTTTTCTGTTTTTTTTTCGTATTTCCTTACCTTCATTCACTCCGATCTGAATGACCCTTTCATATTTCCTTACCTTCATTGGCTCTGAATCGGACACAAATGGCATTTCATTAAAAAATATTTATTTACAAATACTAGATAATTAGATACTCTAAAGGAGTTATTTGGTTGAACTCTCCTTTATTTTGCTAAATCTCAAGTTTATACTGCATACCCATTTATTTATCAAAATATTAATTTTTTATTTTTATTTTATCTCATAATATCTTATTAAAATTATCTTCTTTTTTGAAATTTGAAATTATTTCAATAAAGTCGCCAGAGTGTTTCATAGCTTTCGTTCCTCCAATGAGTTTTTAATTAACTTTAATTTTATATCAAGAAAAAATAATTTTAAGATTTATATATAATAAACTATTGAATTCTTTCCTATAAAATAAGTCGCACGTTTTTATCTAATTAAACTTCATATTGTTGTATATAAATTTACATTTATTTTTCATTTTTCTCTTCTTTCGAAAGAAAGTGACATTTGTACACCTTTCAATGAGGATATAATATTTATCAATAATAAAAAATAAATTTTTTTTTATTGGACAATTTCTTGATCAATATTAGAAAATATTTAAAAAAATTAAATAAATTTAGACATATAATCCTTTGATTTATTTTATCATTCGAAACTATTAATATACCAAACTAGCAATTCCATAAAAAATATCCTTAGATACAATAAATTTAGCTATTACTTTTTGCTATTTATTTAAAAAAATTAAATTTTAAATTAATCACTCCTAAATTTTTTAATTAGTAAGGCGAGCTTTGTAAGTTAAATCTAACTAAAAATAGTTTTTTTTTATCAATGAATGGATATGTAAATTATTTTTTCAATCTTTTTAAAATACATTTGATTTATGAAAATTTAAATTTTATGGTTTTTTCTTTTTTAATCGCATTTTTAAATTATATTATTATATTAAAAAAATTAAAATATTCAAATTGATTGATATTTTTCTATTTAATATATTTATAAAAATATTATATTTTATTGAGATAAATGCAAATTTTAAATTATTTTAATTTTATACTTTTTAAAGTATTTATATATTTATTTTACTTATATCAATAATTCAAAACTTTTTTTCAAAAATTTATTTTAATTTTATTTAAAATTTTTTATAATCTTTTAATCGATGCACATTTTAAAATTTAAACCCCTTTATAATAAAATTTTTTACTACCAATTTTAAGTGGATTATTTTATAAAAAGATATTTCTATTAACTTTTAATAATTTTTTAATTAATTTAATAATTTATAGAATGATATGCATCGAGGATTTCCTCGCTGATTGGAAACAAGTGTCAGACCAAAATTTCCTGATGTCAAGTGTCGCTTATATTTAATAAGTTTAGTTAAACAACAAACTGAGAAGATTAATATGTGTATATTTAAATTTTACCTTCTATTTTAAATTTATTTATTTAATTTATTATTATTCATAAATCTGATCTTATTTGCAAATTAATATTTGGATAAATGTATCTTTATTCATTATCAAATTCTTATCATAGTTCTTCTCATTTTTTTAATCGGTTTTAGAGCCAAACGAAAATATATATATTTTTTTCATAATTTTATGCTTATGATGAATTCATTGATGGATAAATTGACTAAAACGTTGTCGGCTCATGTTTCTCTTTCTGAATACACTTTTTGATGTGCAGATCGGCCTCTTGTAAATTTAATATTTAAGAATAGTACATTGTGTTTTTGGTTGTATAATTATTACAATTGACTTTAAGCAATATTAATAATTTATAAATTAAAATTGGATAATTATTTAAATCATTTATTTCAAGTTATAGATTTTTCAAATTTTTTTATATAAATGATTTTAGTATAACTTCTAGCCAGTTATTTACTAAATAATTTAATTTATTTGAATTTCAAATATCATATCATATCTTTTTTTAAATACAAAATATAAAATGTTTTGAAAATAATCTATTTAATAGTTTTTTTCAAAAAGTGAATCCTATAATCATAGTTTCATATTATAAGCAATTAAATTAATATTTAATCAGTCTAAAATAAATGATTTTATCTTCAATTTATTTAATTTCAAAAAATAACAGTTCAATATATTTAAAAAATTAATATATTCTATTGAATGTATTGATATATTTAAAAAATAAGAAATAAATTTCATTTTTTTACCAAGATAAGCTTATTAGGCAAATTAGCCTCTTTTGCGATTTTTAATCAAATACATAATTTTAAGCCTATTTCGGTAAATTTAGAAGCATTCAGTTTTATATTTACTTTTTGCTATTTCAATTTTTTCGGCTTTATTTATCATAAAAAATTTACTCAGTTGTGGCTATTTTGCGAATTTTAACATTTATTTGCTAATTTCAGAAGCTTGCATCGGGCTTATGGTCAATAAATGGATCGCCAAAGAGATGGCACACCAAGCAAATGAATTCCACTTTTCGCGGCTCCATTTAAAAGTATTTCGCTAGGCAATGCTTAAAGGTTAAGTTGAGCTAGGCCAGGAGAGGCGCAAAAGCGAAGTGAAATAAAAAATGATGCGTTAAAAATTTAACCATTTTAAAACAAAGAAAAATATTTTTTATATATAATTAATAACTGAATATAATCGATTAATTAATTTGTCCAATTTTTTTTGCTTATACAAATTATTTCTCATTTTTGTTTTAATTACTTGTATAAATTACAAATTTATGTAGCATTTTTTATAAAATAGGATGAATCATTAATTTAAATTTTGATATATCCATCTAACATGGTGTTTTTATTGTGTTTGTTTTATTATTTAAATCATAAATTTAAATCTTTGATAGGTATATTTATTTATAATATTATATTATTGTTTACAAATTACTAATCATTAAAACAAAAATGATTGTTTATTTTAGTAAATTACTATGTTATTTTATATTTTTTTATTATTTCTTCTATAAACGTTTAACGAGTAATTTTTAAATCAAAGTCATATACATAATATGTTCTTGCCTTACAATAATGATGAATAAGTTTCATTTTAGATTTATATAATTATTTCCTTTTTTGTATATATCAAAAAATTGATGATAGGATAGTGAGTTTCATGTTCAATTACTGCGTGGTCTTTGGAGCTTTTAGATTTATAATCGGATAAAGAATCTAATTTTTTTTATAAATTCGTTTATCTTTTATTAATTTATTAAATAAAAAATTAAAAAATTCGTAAAAGATTTTTATTATTCCTTTTTTAAAGACCCAACTTTACAATGAAAAATTTTACCTTTTTCATATAAAATGTTTTTCATTATTATGTAGCATTTTAAATATAATATTTATTTAGACATTTTTATTATTTGGGAAGATTTTATTTCTTATTTTAAAATTGTAAAAAATATTTTAAAAAAATATCCATAGAGTTAGGTAGAGCAATTCATAACATTTAATAATTTAAGATATAATTACAAAACAATTGCATTAACGAAATAAGAATAAAATCGAATAAAAGTATTTTACAAATAAAATTTTTCGATTAATTCATCGAATAATAAATTTTTAAATATTTTTAATCAATTTTTATGTAGATACTAAACTAATAAAAAACATAAAAATATAAAATATTTTTAATAAAAAATTTTTAATGTTAAAATTATTTACATTAAGTCGAATAACACTTATAAATAAAAGAAATTCATTAGAAATTAATTGATAAATTATTCAAAAAAGTAATTTGATAAAAATATAAAATTAGAACATCAAAATTAATTTTAAAAATAAATTAAACATCCAATTTATTTATTTCTAACATTAATTCATCTTAGTTGAAAAAGTGATAAATTTTTTATTTTAAGTTTTTTATCAAATATAATATTTAGTAAATTATTATATCAAAAAATGTTTTAATATTAATGTACTCTCCTTTGGGTTCTTTAACAATTCCAAAGAAGTTGATTGCAATTAAAAATAATTTTTTAAAAATCTTCATGCATATTTATTTCAAGATTAGATTTAGTCAACCTTTTTTTGGTTTGAAATTTTTTTATTCTTTAAAACTTTTTAAATTAATTTTTTAAATTCCATTATTTTTAAAATATAAATATTTAAATAAATATTATTAAGTTATTTTCATTCAATTATTGATTCTGCAGTAAAATTTAATTAATTTTATAAAATTTTCAAAGTTAAATTTATTAATAATTTCACTACACAATTTATTAGGTGTAACAAGAAGAATTTATTAGGTGTAATTTATTTTATACTTTTAGTTAAGGACGCATTAAAATAATATATTTTCACGAGTATCAATAATCTTTTATTTTTTTTTAATTTTAGAGAAATAAAATTTAAAAAATCAATTGGCTTCCCAATTTTTGATTTAAATAATATATTTATTATATCACTATTTGGATTATAATGATACATAATTTTTTAAAGTGATGATAGAACCTTTTCTGCCTATTCAATATAATTTTTATATTATATTTTTTATTTTGTTATAATTCAATTTTATTTTTTTTACTATTTTCATTATTTTTAATTAAAAAATTAGTTTTTTAATTGCTAATTTCTTTTAGACCTACTTGTAGGATTTTTATATCTCTTATTTATTATAATTCATTTTTGAATTTGTATATTATCGAAAAATGAATTAAAATAATCTTTTTCATGTTGCAGTACCCTACTATGGTGCACAGGTATTCTGCCCCGTTATTTTCATTAATTATGGAAAATTATTTTTCTAGAGTAATTATTTGAATTGTGTAATTTATTTAGTTATCGATTACGAACTTTAATAAGAATAATAAGCCATGGAAAATTTTTTACAATTCATTTTTGAATAAAAAAATATCACCAATTTTTAAATATGAGATAAAAATACATTATTTTTAAAAATATTTTATTTTGTTTTATAATTGTAATTTATTTTAATTGATATAGAATATTTTTTAGATAAAAAATAACATGGTAACAATAGTCAGAGATTCTAAGTTATCCATCTCGCTATACAGCAAAATGTTAACTCAAAATAAATTTATTATGTCTGAAAAATAACAAATTCATTTAAATTCTTAAATGCATAAATTTTGCATTTTAGTATAATTTGTAATAAAATTTAATTAAAAGTAGTATTAATTTTGATTTATTTCAAAATATCATTATTTTATGTTGATTGCTTTTTCATAAAATTGATTTGAGAGTTTTTCAACGTTCTTTTATTTTATAATATTTAATTTGTATTCATCTAAATGAGTATAGTATTTCTACAATTTTTTTAAAAAAATTTATTTTTTTTAAATTAAAAATTTATTTTTTTAATATTAATAATAATTCTTTGAATTTTTCTGATTTTTTCTTTTTTTTAATTCTATAATTTTATGTTAATCTCGAATAAATAATAATTTATTCAATTTTGCTTATTAAATAAAAGTAAAATTTTTATAGTAAATAATTATCCATTTTATTAATGAAAATTAACTTTTATTCTTTATAAGTATTGCATCCTTTTCAAAATTTTTCCGAGGTCGCGATATTAATAAAATAAAATTTTTAATTCAATTTATTTAACTTTATTTTTTTTATCACTTTTTTTCTTTTTTTATCTAAAGTTTGCATTTTTTCTTTTAATTTTATTTGAATTTTTTACACAAATAATTAATTTCTTGCATCAGCAATTTAATTTACTCAATTTTCCTTAAAGACTCAATCACTGAAGTAATCATAATCAAAATTTTTTAAATATTTTACATTGAGAAGTCTAAAATTGATTTAATATTTTATATATAAGAATTTTAATAATTAAATAATAACTTTTTATTATTTATAGTTAAATAATATTATTATCAGTTTAATTTGTTTGCATTTTGTATTAATATCGATATAAATTTTAATTATCCGATATTATAATTTATATATCGATTTAAAATTTCATTTTTTTATTTTTTTTTAATATTGTCGACTTTAATTGGACATGCTTTTATCTCATTAAATTTATTTATTTTTATTATTTTTCACTAATGAATAATTATTTATATTGGAATTAATCAAATTATTGATTTGATTATATTTTTAATGATAAATAATGAAATGGAAACAATAAATTGACAGAATGGAAGAGTACTCTATGAATGACCTTCAAATCGATTGGAACAACGATGAAGAGAGAAATAAAAAAACTAATGAATAGATTAGAAAGCAATTCAGAAGAATGATTGCTCTAGAGGAATGATGGAATAGAACGAAAGGAAAACGCCATATTTTTCTAAATTTTGTAATTACATGTAATTGAGTTATTAGACATAAATCAGAATAAAATATCGATTGAAATTTTTCTAAAAAATAAGGAAAAAATACGGAAATAAAAGATAAAAAGTTTGGCAAAATTTTGCTTAAATACACTTTTAATTTTTTTCAATTTTTTGCTTAATTTTACGGACTTTTGAATAGAATGATGATTTAGGCTTGGATAGAATTTAGTGTAATGAATTTTCAAAAAATGTGAAAATAGAGTGAAAATCCATCCATATAATTTCTTGCTCATAATTTAGTTTGATACAGATCACTTAACAGTTTAAATGGAAAACCAGTCTCAAAAACAAAACCGAAAACCGTACGTCAAAAACGTTATTTTTCAGTTTTGAATGTACTTTATAATAAGTAAAAAAATCTTTAAAATTAAAAAACCTTTTAAAATTAATAATTTTAAAAGATTAATTATTAAAATTAATAATTTTAAAAGAAACTTTCATAGGATAAATTTTTTATCATATATATTTTTATTTTATTCTCTCTTAAACGAAAGTTTGCATTTTTTCTTTTAATTTTATTTGAATTTTTATACAAATAATTAATTTCTTGCATCAGCAATTTCATTTTCTCAATTTTTCATAAAGACTTATTAACTGAAGTAATCATAAACAAAAAAATTTTAAAATTAATTTTACAATGTGTATTTTAAAAATGATTTAATAATTTTATATATATAACTAATTTTCAATAATTAAATAATAAATTTTTATAATATTTATAAAAAAATAATATTATTTATTTGTTTGCATTTGCATTAATATCGATATAATTTTTAATTATCCGATATTTTAATTTATATATACGATTTAAAATTGCATTTTTTATTTTTGTGACTCGTTCCCGAGAGTTCTTCATGAAAAAATCTGTAGAAGAATCAAATTGGCCACAAACTTCTTAATAAGGATTGAAGTGAACCCAAAGGCATAACTAATTTTGAATAGAAATTCAGAGAGTCTTCGAATAATTTGTAAATAATTCGCCGATGCTGACATTAATGATTTTCCCAGCAAAATATGCAATTATAAGAAAATTTTCATACTTTTAATTTTTATGTATTTTTTAATGAATCATTTAAAATCAGAAAAATATCGGCCGATTTAAAAGATAAAAATAGGTTTAATGGTAGCCTCAACTTTGATGTTATTAAAAATTATTAAAAATTCCGGCTTTTTCCGGAAAGGAAATGCAATACCAATTTATATATGCGATATGAATATATAAGCACCCACTACCATATAAGTGAAAATGATGTTTTTTCATTATGAATTCAAATTTCTCTGTTACAAAAGAACTTAAAAATGAAAATATTTAGAAATATTTTATATAAATTCTTCGATAATTGAATTGATTAAACACTTTCACTTTTGCATGATAAATCATTTGTAAAATGAGAAAAAAATTTTCTCATGTAAATGAGAAAAATGAAAATTTTTTTTTATTTTTTCGAATATTATATTATATCATAAAATTTTTAAAAATTAAAGCTGATGGTAAAAATTAAAACACATTAATTTAAAAATTAAACATATTAATTTAAATTTTTGATTTTCATCATTCTTATAATAAATACTTAAGTATTTATAGATCCTATCTATAAATCAATAACAATTATTACTATTTTTATAGCAACAAATAATGCAAAAGATTTTTATAACTATTTTTTTAAAATTGGTGTTTAATTAAATTTATTATATGAATGGATTTTGAAAAATATTATTTTATAATTAAAGATTCATAATTTAAAAAATTGAGAATTTTTATGCAATATTTAAGGCTCACATGACAAATTCTGGGCAAACGTTTCTACCAGAAACTTACTGGAGAAACCATAAAAATGTCAAAATATTCGATAAAAATTGCCTCCGAAATATGTATTTGGTTTGTCACCACCGATAATTATCCGTATTATTTTTTTAAAACAATTATACTATATGAAAAAAATTAAACATATAAAATTTATCAGAGAATATTATTAATTAATTAACCATGAGTGGAAATAATGTAGAAAAAATATCTTTTTTGGATCATTATAGATAGTTGATAGATGATGATCCTCGATCTACATAATTTATAAGAAATTATATTATAATTTTTATGACCTTTATAATATTATAAGAAATGCTTTTTATAATAAAATTTTTTTATTTTATATTAGCCATTTTATTTAATTTATAACATGATTAATATTTAGTTATTAATTATGAATAGAATATATTAAAATAACTGAATTAAAGATCTTAATTACTCCTTAAGGAAATGGTTATTAACTCCATTATAATTCGATCAAAATATAAAATTATAAAATCTATTTCTTTAGTTTTTATAATTTTTGTTGTAAAAATTACAAAAATATTTTTTTATGTATTTTATGGTAAAAATTTTTAATTTAAGAATTTTTTAATATAAAAAATAATTTTTAATATAAAAAATAAATTGAATGTATCAATTAAATAAATATTCATTTTATAAAAATTAATAAATTGTTTAGAATAATTCACTATTCTAATAAATCTTTATATTTATAATTTGTTTGAAGATATATTAAAATTAATAGTGATTCTGTCAATTGAAATTTTAATTTTATAATATGAAATGCGTAAGAACTATTATATTATATTTTATATTGATCAGTTCAATAATTTTAAATCTGTTTGAGATAATCCACCAAAAGCCAAGAAATATAGAGATGCTGATGCAAGCATTCTGATAATGATCTAAAAATTTCATCAATTTAAGAATTACTTCATGCAATTTCTAATGATTTTCGAACATAAATATAAATATTTTTGATGCAAATTTTTTAACAAAAAATTTTGATTATTGAACGGTATAATAAAAAACAATTATTCTTTTTATAAATATTTATCATTATTTTATTATTCGACGTTTCTCTCCGGAACCGTGGGATAGAAGGCCAAAAAACAGAATTTCATTGAATCTAAAATGAATCTGATATAATATTTTGTGAAAAAATATAAATTATTTTTTGAATAAATATTATTTCTAAATCCATAATTCAAGAATGAAAGAAAATTTAAAATATATTATTTATTAAAGGTGCGAGTCATAATTATATTAAGTTAAAAATTTTAAATGCTTAATATTTATAAAAAGATTAATTACGTCGAATTTTTATCGCAAAAGGAAGAAAAATAATAATCATATAAATTGCAATATAAAATCAAAAATAAAGTTGAGAATGGAATAAATTTTAAAATAAACAAAAGAATAAAGTTTCATTTAATTAGTTTTGACCATAAATATAAAAATCCTAAATTTGTAGATGTCACTAACTAGAAAAAGTGATTAAACAATAATATTTATTTTTAATTTTTTTAATATTTATCATTAAACAAAGAAAATTTTATAAAGTTTGATGAATTATTAAAATTTTTATAATGAAATATGAATTTATGAAATACAAATAAAATTTAAATAAAAATTTAAAGAAAATTTAAAGACCATTTTTTATATTACTTATTCGTTTTTTATATTCTCAAAATCCACTAACTTCTATTTCAGTCTAATTGGTACGTAAGCAGCTCTAGCCAACTAAGAGAAGAAGCTATGATAGATTCGATAAAGTAATAAGAGACTTGATCAAAATTTTGAAACATAGCAAAAATCTTGACCTATATTTCAATCTGTATTTATCCTTAGCAGACTCTGAATAAAGCAAAAAGTCAAATTAAAATGTAAGCCTCTTAAAATATCATTTGAAATTAATTTTAAAAATTATATCAAATTTTGTTTGGAAATTTCCCTATCAATAAAGTAATCACAATTTGTAATTCCATAATAAATTACTTTAATAATCTTTGTCTATAACCAGATAAGAATAAAATTGAATATTTTTATAATATTTATAATTTTAAAATAATAAAATTAATGTTATAAAAAATTACCTAAAACAATTAAGTAATTGAAATAATATTTTTTCAATATTTATATTTTTACATGTTAATATTGACATTGTTGAAGAAAATTTAATGCCTCGTTCTTTTCATTTAAAATAGATCTCATACATGCAAATTCCATTCAAAGCCCTATTCGATACTTATATCATCTTATAAAACTTTGGTTAGTCTTTCAAGGTGTTATTTTCGTGATAATGATGGTTGTATAAAAGTATCATCAGCATCAGAGGTGCCCCAATATCACTATATCAAAAGCGAATGGAAGAAATGATAGTAAGAATTCAATATCCTCATGCAAAGATTCGACTCCTTAGCATACAATATGATTAAAGCTGACACATTATCAAGGTTTTTCGACCAAGCTAGTCCAAAAGTCTAGAAATTGACTTGCATAAGTTTAAAACAATAAAAAAAAATAAAAAAAAGTCAATATTGCAAAAGTTAAATCATTAATTAAATAAATAATATGAAATAATAATTTATAGTAAGATTTTATGTCGTTAAAAAAGATAAATTTAAAAAATCATAAATAAAAAAATTAAAAAATGATTAAAATTTATCGCCGCTATAATTATGGTTTATAGGTCTATTAAATATAAGTTATTAATCTGTAACAACTAAACTCGTATCATAATAAACTAATAAATATAAACATAAATTTTTTTCTAAAATCACACAGCATGTTGATAGAGAAAATTTAAACAGTTTATGGACATGGAATTGTGATTTTCACATAGGGTATTGAGACGGTAAATTCCATTTTGTCTTTAAATCCAAATATTTAAAATTATTTTCTACAACTTTTGCAGAAGAGATAATTTCTGTTTCTAAATCCTTCAATTTTTTTCGATAAAATATATTGGGACCAGAAAATTAATGGGATACGCTACATAAAAAGTTCATGTTAATTATATCTTCTATTGAATAAAAAGGTGAGATTTTGTAAAAATTAATTTTAATTTAATTGAATATATAATAAAAATAATTTTAAAATTTTATAAGATGATTAGATCTGATAAATTTTAATATTTGCTAATTATTAATTAGATAAAAAAACTAAATTAAATAATAAAATGAGAAATTATAATATGAAAATTTTAAATAAAAATAAGTATATACTATTAAAATATCCTTACCGAAAAACAATAGAATTGAAATTAGTCAATCTTTTAAGATCAAGTTATTGAATCCCATAAATTATAATTTATGCCACAAAATGATCCCAAATCTTCACTACGAAGATTCGTCCAAATGAAACAAAAGAAAAAAGGATTTGATTTTTGTGAATTTTATCATACTGAAATGGATTGCTGGTATATAATTATATTTAAAATAAAATTAAAAAAAAATATAATTAAAATTATTTAAATATTTCAGACTAATTTAAAATTGGTTTAAAATTATAAACTAACATTTTATTGAAAATAATCTTATAAATTAATGATTATAATTATAAATTAGGTTAGTTTAAAAACTAACTTCTTAAATATAAAATTAAAAACAAAGATGAATGGTATTTATTTTGGTTATAAAAGTGGCATTTAATTAGAGGAAATAATCTTCTTGTTTCTACTTACTAATCTAATATTTTTTAAAGAAATTCATGAATAAATCTAATAAAATAATCAAAATCATTAAAAATAAAATTTAAATAAAAAATGAAAAGTTCTCTTTCACACTATTCTCTTTATAAGATCGAGGAAAGTGATTTTATATTTCTTAAAACAATTTAATCAACTAATAAATAATTTTAACAAAAATAAATAAAATAGTAGTGGTAGAAATAATATTATATCAGAATTAAAAAATAATGCATAAATAGTAATCAGCCAATGCTTCTCCGTAAACTATAACGGTCTAAGAGATGAAACAGCGCATAAACTGGAATACAAAAAAATACACCAGTAATAATTTTCAATAACTGAAAATAATTTGATTAAATATCTTTAATATATTTTTATGAACTTATAAAAATTAAAACAAATAATATTTAAACCTAATAATTTAAAGAACATAATTATAAAAAAATAATTTTAAATTTGTTAAATATAACTAATTTAACTATAAACGTTTTGAATCTGGGTTGATCTAAAATTTGATCAACATAACCAAACATCAATTTTGTTTTTAACTAATATGTTCTAATTGGAAATAATACTATACATAAATAAATTATGAGAAAATTGATAATAACTTCATAGGACAGAATTTGGAGTAATTTTGAAAAAAATTCTGATTTTCAATTGAATCAATCATTGCTATATTATTCGATTTATGGATTTTTTGTTTAGCCGCTTCCCGATGTCATGACCGGATGCGATTCTTTGCTTCGAGATCCCGTTCGCGTTCATCGCAGCGGGCCCGATCGTCTCGTGATTGTCCACCGTCGGCGGGGCATCAGCGACGACGGACCCGATCGATTGCCTCGGGACCGTTCACCATCACTTATCAAAATATAAATTAGATTTTATTGAATTTAAATTTTAATAACTTATGTTTGGCAAATTAAAAATTACCATCACTTTATGCTATTATTAGCTTATAAAAATAATAATATGAAATATATATGTTAGTTTTTAGATATTCTAAACACATTATTAAAATCATTACTTTTTACTTAAAAGATATTTATTTAAAAAACATTAAAATTCATGAAATTCTAAGATTAAATCGATAAAACCAACAAATAATGTTTAAAATGAAATTTACCTGAAAAAAATAAAAAAATAAGTGATTGCTTAGTAATTTTAAAATTCTTGAAAATTAATTAAAAATTATTTTTATGTTTTAAAAATAGAAAATAGAAAATAAAAAAATTCTTTTAAAATAGAAAACAATAGGTAACATAACCTTCGGCTCTGAAATATTACCAAGAAATAAAAATAATAAGTAAATAATAATTAGAAAAGAAAAAATTGATATAATATATAAAGATAAAAAAAATTAATGGATAATTAATAATATTCAACAAGATCTAAAACTTTTATTACTATCGAATTAAAATGAAAATGAAATTAAAATTTATTGAGCGATGATACTTAAATTTTACGTGTAAATCGAAATTAAAAACCATGCAAAATTAATAGTTTAAAAAATTATTTTATCAGATAATTATACCTAAATTACATTAATTATTATTTAATAATTTTTTTAGTTTTTTTTTATTAAAAATAGCATAGCATGAAAAAATGGCATGACAAACAAATTATTGATAACAGAGCTATGTTACCGGAGTATTCTTTAAGAATTCAGCTCTTATCTTGCTTCTGAAATATATTCTTATTTTAAAAAATTTAATCAGTGTTATGTGTAATTTTTTATAAAAAATGATGAAAATATTTATTCATAGAAAATTTAATTATTTCGAATTAAAAAAAATAAATAAAATCTACATAAATTTATTCATTTATTAATATATTGTGAAACATATCTATAATTTTAAAAAATTTTAGAGATGGTAAATGAAGGATTGATAACTAATAAAGAAAATTAATGTAACGATTAATTATAAATTTGATGGTATCTTTTCTAAAGCTCGTTTATTAACAATCTAATTTTTGATTTATCTTTTATAACAATTGTAATAAATAAATAAATTTTATAACTATATGTAATGCACTTTTTAAATATAAATAAATAATTGATTGCTCACTATGAGTTTATGAAGATATTATTTAAAAAACAATTGTTAAATTAATTTAAAATAGAAATTTAAAAAAATAAATCTATCTTCTTTAAAAATATAACAAATTAATTAAACTTATAAAGCAGATTTATTTTAAGATTGGCATTAATTCATTTTCAAAATCGAAACAAAATAATTGGATAATTGGATTTATCAAAAATGTATAAGAAAATTTCCATAATGAAAGATCTGATTTAGATAAAAATAAAAATTTAATTTTCTATTCTAAATAATTTAAAAAACATTATTTATATTTGGAATTAGCGAAAGTGCAGTTAAATATTTTATTAAAACTTATTCCTGGCGGATGCACAAAATTTATACAGCCAGCTGATGTTAAGTTTTTTCATATAAATAGTTCATATAATTTTGAAAAATAAAATTTCCTTATATATCAAATAATTTAAAATTATGAATTTAAAGAAGTTTATTAAAAAATTACTTTTTTTATTAAAAAGAATAATTTTACATTGGTAATTTATTGAAATGAATACATAGGAATTATTTATTCGGAATGGAAGAAAAAAATTTAAAAACCATGCGCAAGAACAATATTTTTCGAAATAATTTATTCTTTTGAAGAATATAAAGTGAAGATAGTGAATTTTGGGATAAAAGTTGGCAAATATCTAAAAATAATACCGATTTTTTAAAAATTTTGCTGTTATTTGATAATTGAATTTTAAATTTTCTTGGAAAATAATACATGATTGTAAAGAATTATAATTGAAAGCAAATATGGAACATTTTTAAAATAATTTAAAATCGAGAATTGTATCTTTGATTTAAATCTTTAAATCTTTTAGAAAAAAATCGAGCTGTTGTTTTGGGATTTATGTTAAATAATTTGTTCAATTTTTAATTAAGAAATATTTAACTAAAAAAATTTAAAAGTAAAACTATATTAAAAAATTTTAAAATAAAAAATAAGTCAATTAATTAAATATATTCGGCTTATATTTTAAATAAACATACTTCTTGAAAATTTTGCCTTTTTAACTTATATTCGGTTTTAGGAAGTTTTAATTTTAAGAGATGCTTTAATCGATCATAATATTTTAATTAATTACCCATTCGCACAATTCACGGTTGTTTCTTCCATCTATACCACAATTATTTAATGAGACCAAAATATTTGAATTTATTGTTTAAAAAATAATTTAAAAATTAACATTTAATTGAACTTTTGTTAAATTACATTTGATCTAAATGCTAAACCATTTAAAGCTTACCTAAATATAGTCAATTACTTCGAAAGTTAAAGGAATGAATAACCAATTTAAATTTGCTATAAAAATAAGACCGCAGAATAACAAAAAATTTTCTAAAAATCAAAAAATAATATAAAGTGATAATTGCAGTGCAAGAGGTATTTTTTTGCAAAAAATGTTTCACCAACTCGCCAATCAATATTCATCGACAAAGAAATCATCTGTGCAATAAATTATTTCCTGTACATATTTTATCGGTAAAAGAAAATTAAAATAATTCATATATTAAAGAAATTTTAAAATAATTAATAATAAAAATAAATATAAAAAACAACTGCAAGTAAACAATCATCGGTAAGATACCGCCATCTTCGGTGATATTCTTATTTATTTATAAAATTTAATAAATAAAAAATAATATATCTATTATTTTTATAGATTTTAGGCTTTGATTCTAATGTAATATTTTAGGAAGTATCACCAAATATGATAATTCACAGCGTCGCATGGTATATTGTGATAAAGAATAAAAAATATTGGTGTGCTTGATCTAATGTGCACTATTTAAAAATTATTTACATTATAATTTTTTAAATATTCAAGCTTCTATTCTATTTTAAAAACTAATGATTATACAGAAGGTCAAAAATGTATTCTAATTTTAAAAAGAATAAATAACTTAACATATTAATTTATTATATCTAAATTTGTAAATATATTTCTAATTTAATGTAAATTCATTTAATTTATCAAAATAACTTATCTTATTTATTGTATATTTTCATATTTATGAATTGGTTGGCAAGAATATTTAGTAAAATATTTTTCATTCCTGGAGAGTTATGATTATTAAGAAATCCGCTATTTTTAGCTGAAAACTAAAATTTCTAATTCATATAAAAACAAAAAATGAAATAAAGTGAGAGGAAAAAATGAAATGAATGAATTTGATCTGTGATTATGATTAGACGTATATGCTTATTTAGAGTGATTTTATGTTTTATTATTAAGTATTAATGATTATATAAAATCATTAAAAGTCTAATTAAAAGAATTTGGAATATATTAATTGATATTATGAACAAAATATTCTTATATTTAATTATTAAAAAATATAGCTTAAAAATATGATGATTATATCATATACAAATTTTATTGCTTTTATTTACTAATAATTGGTGCAAATTACTTTGATAAAAAAGAATATAATTGAATTTATTTTACGAGCAAATAATATAATTTAATAAAAAATCATTTTATTGCAGAAGAAATTTTTTATAAACAATAAGATTATAATGATAAAATCTCCTAACCAATCCTATCCATCTAATCTACGGAAATTTAAAATAAAAATTAAAGAAAAAATACTTATGTTGGATCTAAATTAAAGATCTTAACTTAACAGTAAAATTAAAGTGACTTAATTAAATAAAAAAGTACATCGACAAGTAAGCGGAAAAGTGAGAAAGTTCCTGGGAAAAATGATAATAATTTTTCTAACCAAAGCTCCGGAACTGAGGAAAAGTAAGGAAAAGTTTATTAAGAGGGAGGTTAAAAAGCAAAAACCTAAGAATTTTAGTTGTGGAAGATGTCGGGAGGCTGGAAATTCCAAAAGATCTTCGAGGCTGATATTCGGATGACCAGCTGTCAATGACTTCTTTTATTGTTCTGCTGCATTCACATAATAAATAAAAAAGCAGATATTATAATGTTTCAAATGTAAATAAATAATAAATACAAAAATTCTAGTGATCAATGATCATTGCTAACCAATAAAATAATTTATTTTAAAGCCTTCATTATTTATTAGCAACTTACAGAGTCAGATAATTATATCAACGAAAATTTAAATAATGTGTTAAATCATTTTAATAAACCAATTTTAAAAAATCATAGAATTTAAAATATAATTTTTTTAATATTAAGAAATAAAATAAGTTCGACAAGGTTAATTTTTTTAAAATTAATTAACAAAAAATTTAAAAATTTTCATTATAAATAATTACAATGCTCCGAAATTTAACTATAAATGAAATCCATCCTCGACTTTTTTGTTTTTCACAAATGCCAAATAGTCTAATATTAATCATTCGAATGGATTATTATCAAATCCATTCGGATTATTATCAAATTATGTACATACAAAAAAAGTAAGAAAAATCTATATATCAATTAGTAAATTATATCTAAACTTTTGATAGTAAATTATACAAAAATGATTAATATATAAAGTATAAGAAAAAAATAAATTCTATTTGGATGACTATGTAATTTTGAATAATTTTTGAATACATTCTTTGAATTTATCTATAGTTGAAAAACAAAAAATAAAAAATTATATTATATCTTAGGATTAATTTTTATAAATTGTTTTTTTCGTCAATCAATAATTTTTTTTTAAATATATTATTATTGAGAAGTATGAATTATGAAGTTAGAATCTACCAATTATATTAGTAAAAAATATAAAAAATTTTAAATTAATTTTTTAATTCCTAACTCCATTTAAGCTCAGATATCGAAAATGAGAATCAATAGTAAATAATTTTTCTGTAAAAATAATTAAGAAATTAACTTCACGCTAATTAAGGGATTGTGAAAATTTAACACAAAAACTATAAATTTATATTTTTAAATTATAAATTTTTTGCTACTAACTTATTAAGGAAATATAATTTGATATAATAATTGCAATAAATATACGAGAATACTAGGAAATAATATTTTTTAAATCAATTTCCAAATATTTAAATATTATAAAATAATACGGGACTAAAAATTAAATTAAACGTGCTGCAAATGGCTCCCTAACTTTGCGGACCGAAGGCTGCGTTCTTATGAAAAAATTGGAGGAAGAAATGGTCAGCTCCGTGCTGAACGAAAAAAGGTGGAGCATGAAGGTAAGTATGAATTTTCATGTAAATTATTAATATAGAAAAGATTGCTAAAATGATATCATTATTCGAGAATATATATATAATTAAAAATTAATTAAAATAGTATAAATTCAGATTCGAAAATTTATTTAATTAAATATTTTATAATACAATATATGAAAATTAGATAGGTATTAATATTACAATTTAACATCGATATTATTAATTAAATTTATATTTCCTAATTATGTATCAGCACATTATCATAAGCCTGTAGCATATCATGATAAAAATGTTTAATAATTTTATGCTTCATTAATTATTTTAGGACATGTTGAAAAATTTAGAAGATTTGATATTGTACATTCAAGTAAAATGTTTTTAAGACATAAAAATATATTTAATTTAAAATAATACAATAATAATTTTTAATAAATTTTACGTTTTTCTCACTGTAATAATTTTTTCGAAAATTTAATAACCATAAAAATTATTGATTGTAAAAGAACGCCAAATTTATTGGCTCCATTGTGTTCGAAAAATTGAATTCATGAACAACATTGAAGTAACCCATGACCTAAAGATTAGAATTCTAAAGTCATATTAAATAAAAATGTTAATGTTTTAAAAACATTAATTGAGAAAATTAAGATAAATCTAATATATAAATTAAAGAAGAAAAATTCATTTTACTATATCATATGATGTAAAAAAGAACATTTATTCTATTTTATTTTAATATTGATATAAAAATGCATTTTAAGAAACCAGTTTTTTATTCAAAATAATTTATTAACTTTAATTTTTTGAGTATCCTCAAACAAACCAGACTTTTTTGAATTTTTTGAATATATCACCAAACAAACAGCCAAATTATAATATAAATAATTCAAATATCATTTTTTAGAAAAAAGGAATATTGTTCTATTTGAAATGAATTAAGAGAGACAAATTTTCGAAAGAATTCATTGCGATTATGAAAATGCTGAACAATCTGCCTTTACAAAAAGATAATTATAAAAAATTGAAAATGGGATAATAATAGAATATAATAATTAATTAAATTTTCTTTAATTCAATGTTTATAAAAAGAAAACAACATGATTGAAAAGTTCAACTAGATCATTTATGTTATATAAAATGAAGTGTTTAATTATATTAAAAATATAAATATTATCCAAATAGCAATTTAAAATAGAAAATAATTTAAGCAATATAATTAATTAAGTATTGTTGCGTGAGCATCAACACCAAAATCATCGATCGGGGAAGCTAATAAGTCAGGTCTATGAATTATAATTACTATAATTAGAGATTCATAAAAAATAAATTTTAATGAAATTAAAATATTAAAAAATATGTTTTAAATATGAATTAAAACAATTAAATTAAAACTTCAAAAATGCCTTTACACTGTAATATTATTTTTAAAACCATAATAAAAACTTCTTTTATCTTCAAAAAATGCTTCTATTTAAATGTTAAAAGATAATCCTTTGTATTAAATAGATAGAATTGATGTGAAAATAAGGCAAAAGAAGAACTATAATGGAAATAAAATAAAATAAACATAAATTACCCATGATCTCTATTCAAGGGCCTTAAAAAGATTTTTAAAATTACCTAGCCGGATTATAGAGAAGTCGAAAATGTTGATCAATTTTATTGAAGAATTCACATAAAGAAAAATAATGATTTAAATAATAATCAAAAAATAAAAAATATAATTATAGGAATAGGATTAAATGATTTTTTAATTTAGCAAAAAAATATTTTCTATACAATATTTTAATAATTATTTAATTTATGCCTGCGGGCTAAAAAAGTTACTTTTAATAAAAGATGCTACAAGTCAAATTAATGGTTCTATAAAACGTGTATTTGCAAGTATATAATAAGTTGTATTACAAAAATGAAGATTGGCATCGATCATATAAGAACGTGTATTTTGTTTCAAAATAATTTTCTCGATCTGATTGGCTGATGGCTGTATGAATATCAAGAATAAATTATGAATAATAATATAATTATACTGTTATGTAATAAAAATGTTCATAGTATAACAAAATTTTATTAAATAAATAATATATTTTAAGACTAATATTTTAAATAATAAAAAACTTTTTAAATTGAAAATGGTTTAAAATAATTAAACATTTTTCAAAAAATCACAGTTAATGCTAAAATTAAATATTTTTCAAAATGATTTTCCCAAATTTTTATTTTTCAAAATAATTTTCTCGAATTACAAAAAATGAATATCAGTGCGAAACCATCATCAGAACATATTTTAAGCTGTGAATTATAAAAAATATTATATTTAATATACTAAGTATATTCGTTTATTTATTATTTAAAATGAAAATAAATTATTATATATCCTATTCAACAATAAATAAAAAAATTTATAGTTATTTATTTTATTTCGCGATAAATTTGAAAGATATTATCGATATTTAAAAATTAACTAAAATTATTTTTATATTATATTGAATATAAACCAACCATTTGACTTTTAACATTTTCAATTTTTGATTGTAAAATTTTGATATAAATTTACAATTAGAAAAATTTATTATTGTAAAAAATAAAAAAATTAAGAGCAGCAATGCTGTCGAATAGAAGCAAAAGATGTGAAGTTGGGTAGAAATCGATTATGTTTTGTAAAAGAGGAAGTAATCAGTAATCACTCAGGAAGAAAAAAAACGAAAGAAAGGAAACGAAAGACAATGTTCTACCAAAGAACAGGTGGAAAGATGCGAATCCCGTCGTCTCATTTGGGGTAATGTTGTGGGAGAAAGTGATATACGAAATTCTAAGGTCCCACTCTCACGGGGAGACAATCGTTTTTCTAACAATGTCTGTAATAGATCGGTTTAAACGCTCCGCCGCGCCGTTAGCAGCGGGATCGTACCCCGAAGTTGTGGACTGTCCCATCGGGAGTTTTTCCGAAATTTCAGTCAAGATCTCATCCCCCCCCTCTCCCTCCAAGTCTGAATGGATTCTTAGAGGGATGCCAAATTGCAAAACCCATTTTTCAACGAATGATTTGGCAACTGTTTCGGCTTTTTTATTTTACACGGGTCCACTACCGCGAACTGAAAAGTGATCAATCATAACCAAACAGTATTTATTTCCGTTCCTAGTGGGACCAAGCTTAAGAATGTCCATAAAAACAAGTTCCAACGGTTCATTCGTGACTATGAGGTTGAGCCCAGGGTGATTTTTCCGGGGGGATCCGATTATACGCGCAAATTCTACATTTCCAGGTCCATGTTTGGCAGTCAGCATACATGTTCGGCTAGAAAAACCCCAAGGATTTTAGCATTTTAAAAATTTAAATTACTTCCGATCTCCAATAAAAAATCTTAGCTCAAAGGTTCAAAATATGTAATTTTTATTTCAAAATATATATCTATAGCAATTTTTGAATAAATCGATTTTCGTTCTTATATAACTAAAACAATATTCAATCATTCATTAAAAAACGGAGGATTAGAGTGTTTTATTAATAAGCTAAGAAAAAAATTGACCTAGTTCTACGAGCTAAAAAAATAATTTATTTATTCTCAAACCACCAAAGGTAAAGAAAATTGCTCAATTTCCAGACTTGTAGATTAATAAAAATAATTTTATTTTTTTTAAATAATTTTTAATTGAAAATTCCACCTATGCAAAATAAACAATGGACTTTATTCTTAATAATTTAAATTCATCTAATCATTTATCTATATTACTTTTTAAGAAAAAATATTATTTCTTTTAAAGACCCAATTTTGACCTCTTTATTTTAATTGATCTTAAAATCATAGCTTTCCTTATAAATAAAAAAACAAATAAATATCAGCTCTATAATAATATATTATTAGAGTATAATAATATCAATTATAACTGAATTTGGTCTTATAAGAACAAAGAAAGCGTTAAAATTATATGTGATTTTCGGAAATTACTTATGTCCCAACCCAATAGTTTCTAGCATAAAATTTAATATGAATTTTTTATACAAATTAATATGATTTTTTTGAAAAATAGATATTCGAAAACAATTTTTAAATGTTTTTATCAAAAGCACATTTCAGGAAAATCAGCTTTACAATTCCAAAGATTCACCATTCAATAATCCATTTTTCTCATCTTGTATGTAACAAATAAAAAACCCATAACTAGATCAAAAATCCAACCTATTAGAGTTTCAACTTGTTCATCGAAATTTCCTGAAAACGTTTTAAGGGGTGCTAGGTCGTTACCGCTAAAAACCGCCACGAGGGGCGTTAAAAAAAACCGCCACGAGCTATAGTCTGTACGAAAACTTTTTTGTTAGACTTGTTAGACAAAAAAATATAAAAAAGCAAAAATGTGCAGAATTTTATGCTGATTCGAATGGTCTAAAAATTATTCCGAAATTCGAACAAAAATTTAGAAGTATCCCCTAAAAACCCTAATTTTCAGTATTTCGGGAAAATTTCGAACTTTTTGTCCGAATTTTGGAATAATTTTTATACCATTCGAATCAGCATAAAATTCTGAACAATTTTGCCTTTTATACTTTTTGTCTAACAGGTCTAACAAAAAAGTTTTAGTACAGACTGGCCGCATTGGGCCTTTTTTTTAACGCCCACTGTCATAACTGATCTATTTCCCTTTCATAATTTTAGTGACTTTGGCGTTTTATTCCCCCGTTTAGACATTTTGTCCCTTTTCCCCGTTAAGAAATTATATTCCTTTGTTCATTCACTCTTTGGATTTTGGGTTTTGAGGCTGTGTGCGATTTATTAAGTGAATAAAGCGTTTTATTTATTCTGTGTCTTCGATTATTTGGTTGAGAGACCCATTTTATTTTTGACGCCACATTGGGCCTTTTTTTTTAAAGACCTAGCACCGAAAAAAGTACACTTCCTAAAATTGCTAAATTTTTCATTCCATATTAAATAAATAACCTATATAGACAATTCTTCGTATTTTCCAACAAATTTGACTCTACATTTTGACCATATCAGGCAGGGGCGTAACCAGCCTAGCGTTTCGGGGGGGGGGGG
>LDKF01001415.1:6405-21953 GCA_001026735.1 Rotylenchulus reniformis
CTGAAAGGAGGAGGGAGTGGGGGATAGTAGTGGGGGAGGGGGAGGGTGGATGGAGTGAGAGAAAGGGGGAAAAGAAAAAAATGATCAATTTTATTAAGAAAAGAGTCACTTTTTTCAAAAAATTTTCCCCGGCGGTCCCTGTCGGGACCGCCGGAACCCCACTTACGTGGGGTGAAATTTCTATCAAAAAAATGAACAAATTTGGTAAGAAAAAATTAGAATTTTTCAAAATTTTCCTCGGCGGCCCCTATCGGGACCGCCGCCACCGCCACCTTATATAGTAAAGTTGCTTTATAAAAATTAGTCTCAAAAGCTCGAAACGGTCAATTTCCTTATGAAATGGATCTAAATTCCTCAAAATTTTCTCCGACGGCCTTAAAGCGAAGGTGCATTGTCAAATTTTTGCAATTTTAAGATTTTCTTCGGCAATAATTTGAGTTTTATGAAAAATAAGAGGCATAGTATCGGTAGGGGTCCGACCCCCCTTGACCCCCCCCCTGGGCATAGTTAGTATGGAGGGTGGTTGACCCCCCCCCTACTATTTTACGTATGACACAGGTCGTTCCGACAAGTTTTTTACAACTTTACACTATAAACATCATTTTGGACCAGTCCTCAATACCTTGCGCGTATATTATTATGGGAAATAAAGCAAGAGACACATATGTTCGTGCTTTTGAGGTCTTGCGTAATCGCATAGTTAATCCGTGCAGGTGCATATTTTTTTATGCATTATGTTTTATTGGTTAAAATTTAGCGACACGGTTTTATCGGGGCGTATGAGGCGGAAGAAGATTTCCGCAAGTATATTATACCGTTTCCGCAAGTATACCGGTTTCTAAATTTAGTGTTTGTTAATGGACGAATTAAACAATTTTAAACTTTCTAATCTTCACGCGAAGCTTGCCTTCCTGATGATGAATTTGATGCCTGGAAATTGAAATTTTTTTAATTTGAACAAAAATCAAGTACTTGACAATATCATTGATTTTAAATAGAGAATAGAAAAAATCTGATGTCAGATTCGGATTCAGCACCCTCGAAAACTCTAGAGAGCTCCCAATTGGCTAAATTGTAATTTTAAAAAATTATTTTTTTCCAGGGGGTCTAAACTTAACAAGTACCCTGCTTTTTATAGTTTTGGCCTAGCAATGAAAAAAAAGTTTTTGAATGAAGGGAAGTTTTTGGGATCTTCGGTCCTGGGATCTTGGGACCTGACCCCCTCTCATGTTCTGGTCCGTAATATGGAGGGCAGACACAGAAATTTCGCCAATTGGAGGCGCCAATTTGAATGGGGAACCAAAGGTCCTCAAATAATACGATGAAATAATCCAACGGCACAAGAAAGAAAATTAATAAAAGATTTTATTCAAAAAAAATCAATGACCGGGGAAATGGGCCGTGAAAATGATCATCAGAAATCCACAACAAAATATTATGGTATCAATAATCTGCCGATTATTGCCGCCACAAACACCGTAACCGTCATCGAAGCTACAGTAGTTGCGAGACCACCCCGATTACAGTAATCCTCGTCGTCACAATAACATACCGAACATGCGCATCCGTGAGAAAATAATACTGTAGAAATTTGCCATTGTAAGAAAAAGCAATACATTCAAAATTCTACTCTAAATTTGCAAGTTTTTGGGCCAAAATTTTCAAAATGGCCCTTTTTTGCATGGTCAGGCAGGATAACGAAAAAACTTGTGAATTTATTTTTCTATGATTTTTCTTGTTCTTCTTTTTAATTTCTTACAGGGTGACACAAAAAAATGCCCACACTAATTAGCCAATAACTTTTTTATTAATTGATCAAATTACAATTTAATAGTGTCAAAAGATGCGCAATAAAATTGTGTATAAAACTTATATTAGGTTTAAAACTTCTCGCCCTTGGAAAAGGAAATCACCCTGTAATTATAAATATCCAAAAAAGATCGGGATCAGGGGACATAATATCACTCCAACGTCCAAGACGTGGATTCAAAAAAAAATAAAAATTTTTGCAAGCTTTGTTTTTCGAAAAAACGCCATGTGTTTTTCGTAAATTTTCACAGGCCTCGAATTTTCATAAATTTCACGGGCTCTGAGCTGCAAGCCTTGTTGTTTTCAAAAATTTTCACAGACCCTGGAGTTTCGAAAATTTTAAATGCCTTGAGTTTTAAAATTTTTCATAGGCCAATTTTGAGCGCCTTCCGCATCCTGGCGCAATACCAAAACCGGGAGGTCACTGAGGCAATCAAAACGCAAAACCGAGTTGCTCAAAATAAAAATATTTTTCAAATTGCTCAAAATAAAGCAAAGGATATACACAGGGTGGCCAACTCACTTCTCGAAAAACATGGCATTTACATGGCAACTTTTTTTTAGACTAAGAAATTNCTGAAAGGAGGAGGGAGTGGGGGATAGTAGTGGGGGAGGGGGAGGGTGGATGGAGTGAGAGAAAGGGGGAAAAGAAAAAAATGATCAATTTTATTAAGAAAAGAGTCACTTTTTTCAAAAAATTTTCCCCGGCGGTCCCTGTCGGGACCGCCGGAACCCCACTTACGTGGGGTGAAATTTCTATCAAAAAAATGAACAAATTTGGTAAGAAAAAATTAGAATTTTTCAAAATTTTCCTCGGCGGCCCCTATCGGGACCGCCGCCACCGCCACCTTATATAGTAAAGTTGCTTTATAAAAATTAGTCTCAAAAGCTCGAAACGGTCAATTTCCTTATGAAATGGATCTAAATTCCTCAAAATTTTCTCCGACGGCCTTAAAGCGAAGGTGCATTGTCAAATTTTTGCAATTTTAAGATTTTCTTCGGCAATAATTTGAGTTTTATGAAAAATAAGAGGCATAGTATCGGTAGGGGTCCGACCCCCCTTGACCCCCCCCCTGGGCATAGTTAGTATGGAGGGTGGTTGACCCCCCCCCTACTATTTTACGTATGACACAGGTCGTTCCGACAAGTTTTTTACAACTTTACACTATAAACATCATTTTGGACCAGTCCTCAATACCTTGCGCGTATATTATTATGGGAAATAAAGCAAGAGACACATATGTTCGTGCTTTTGAGGTCTTGCGTAATCGCATAGTTAATCCGTGCAGGTGCATATTTTTTTATGCATTATGTTTTATTGGTTAAAATTTAGCGACACGGTTTTATCGGGGCGTATGAGGCGGAAGAAGATTTCCGCAAGTATATTATACCGTTTCCGCAAGTATACCGGTTTCTAAATTTAGTGTTTGTTAATGGACGAATTAAACAATTTTAAACTTTCTAATCTTCACGCGAAGCTTGCCTTCCTGATGATGAATTTGATGCCTGGAAATTGAAATTTTTTTAATTTGAACAAAAATCAAGTACTTGACAATATCATTGATTTTAAATAGAGAATAGAAAAAATCTGATGTCAGATTCGGATTCAGCACCCTCGAAAACTCTAGAGAGCTCCCAATTGGCTAAATTGTAATTTTAAAAAATTATTTTTTTCCAGGGGGTCTAAACTTAACAAGTACCCTGCTTTTTATAGTTTTGGCCTAGCAATGAAAAAAAAAGTTTTTGAATGAAGGGAAGTTTTTGGGATCTTCGGTCCTGGGATCTTGGGACCTGACCCCCTCTCATGTTCTGGTCCGTAATATGGAGGGCAGACACAGAAATTTCGCCAATTGGAGGCGCCAATTTGAATGGGGAACCAAAGGTCCTCAAATAATACGATGAAATAATCCAACGGCACAAGAAAGAAAATTAATAAAAGATTTTATTCAAAAAAAATCAATGACCGGGGAAATGGGCCGTGAAAATGATCATCAGAAATCCACAACAAAATATTATGGTATCAATAATCTGCCGATTATTGCCGCCACAAACACCGTAACCGTCATCGAAGCTACAGTAGTTGCGAGACCACCCCGATTACAGTAATCCTCGTCGTCACAATAACATACCGAACATGCGCATCCGTGAGAAAATAATACTGTAGAAATTTGCCATTGTAAGAAAAAGCAATACATTCAAAATTCTACTCTAAATTTGCAAGTTTTTGGGCCAAAATTTTCAAAATGGCCCTTTTTTGCATGGTCAGGCAGGATAACGAAAAAACTTGTGAATTTATTTTTCTATGATTTTTCTTGTTCTTCTTTTTAATTTCTTACAGGGTGACACAAAAAAATGCCCACACTAATTAGCCAATAACTTTTTTATTAATTGATCAAATTACAATTTAATAGTGTCAAAAGATGCGCAATAAAATTGTGTATAAAACTTATATTAGGTTTAAAACTTCTCGCCCTTGGAAAAGGAAATCACCCTGTAATTATAAATATCCAAAAAAGATCGGGATCAGGGGACATAATATCACTCCAACGTCCAAGACGTGGATTCAAAAAAAAATAAAAATTTTTGCAAGCTTTGTTTTTCGAAAAAACGCCATGTGTTTTTCGTAAATTTTCACAGGCCTCGAATTTTCATAAATTTCACGGGCTCTGAGCTGCAAGCCTTGTTGTTTTCAAAAATTTTCACAGACCCTGGAGTTTCGAAAATTTTAAATGCCTTGAGTTTTAAAATTTTTCATAGGCCAATTTTGAGCGCCTTCCGCATCCTGGCGCAATACCAAAACCGGGAGGTCACTGAGGCAATCAAAACGCAAAACCGAGTTGCTCAAAATAAAAATATTTTTCAAATTGCTCAAAATAAAGCAAAGGATATACACAGGGTGGCCAACTCACTTCTCGAAAAACATGGCATTTACATGGCAACTTTTTTTTAGACTAAGAAATTTCAATAATAATATTTATCACTGCCGTTCATATTTTCCTGCATTTTTTCCATTATCCAAAAGCACGTTTTAAAAAACGGGAGGCGGCGGCGGTCTGAAGGGGCGGCGGCGGCCCCTTTAGGTAGAAATTTTTGAAAAATTTAGGCTCTACCTTTAAGAAAATTGATCATTTTTTTTTTGTATTTTTAGAATGGAATTCATTTCCTTGAGGGGTAGTGGCGCAGGCCCCGATAGGGGCCGGCGGAGAAAATTTTGAGAATTTCAGCTCCTTCCTTTAAGAAATTTGATCACTTTTTGTTGCCATCCATTTTAAAAAACTATCATTGTACGGAAGGCGCCGGCGACCCTGATAAGGGTCGCCGGAGAAAATTTTAGAAAATTAGGCCTTTTCCTAAGAAAGTTAGTCGGTTTTTTGTTTTTAAATCCATTATAATGGAGATGTCGGCCGGAGAAAATTTTGAATTTTGGCACGATTTTGTTATTTGGTCATTTTGCCAACTTTTACTCCTAAAAAGAAAAAAAATCAAAAAACATGGCAAATTTTCAAAAACATGACATTTGCCATGTTTCCAGGGTAATTTGGCCACCCTGGATATACATAGAAATGAAATCATGTGAAAACACAAAAATTTATCAGCAGCAGCAGATGACACCCAAACATTCTTAAATGTGCAACAAAATAATGCAAGAATGAGATATAAAATAAGTGTGTCAAATTTGAATCCGAGAGACAAACATTTGCCAAACATGGCACTTTTTAGGGTACTTATACAGCTTAGTCCAGAATTTTAAAAAAATATATGTTTTTAGTAAAATCATCTAAAGACTAAGGGATAATTTTTGATGTTGAATCCGATTTTAACATCCATTTTGATGTACTGCGTCATCTGACGTCATTTTTTGACGCTGACGTCAAAGTTTTTTTTATTGTAAAATCATCTAAAGACGACTTTTCCATGGTAATTTTTGTGTGATTTTTTCTGTCAAAAAGTGACGTCAGATGACGCATTAGGTCAAAATGGACAACAGAATCGGATTCAGCGTCAAAAATTATCTTAGGAAGCTCTTTCTTAATAAAATTATTATTTAAAAATTTTTTGAAAAATTCTGGACGTAAACTGTAACAAGCAAGTACCCTTTTTAGTATCAAACCCAACAACTTAAGATCAAAATCATTAGCTTGGGGGTTCTACAAAATATTCTGAAAGTTTCAACACATTTTGCTCATCCGAACATAGTCAAAACATCTCCGAACATCAAAACATCGATAAAATGTGTTCGGACGATGTTTTTTGACCGGCATGTTCGGATAAACAAAATTTTTTGAAACTTTCAGAACCTACGTACCTATTTTAGATCATCCATATTAATGTGTTTTAGCTATTTGGTTTTCAGTAGTTCAGCAGATGTTTGGCCGTGGATTCAAGATCATCGGCTACAACATATCCATATTATATTCCTTTTTTGATCAACACGGATTTTCAAAATCCAGCAGCTGTTGGTCGGTCATTCAAATTTGCCAAGAATTTCCTTAAATTTGAACCATTTTATTTGAATGCATTGTGATACTTATGAATAGGGCTGCAAAAAAAGGCACAAAAAAATGTAAAAAGGCATAAAAAGGCAAATAAAAATTGATGTCAGACGGGGTTCTAACAAAGCTGCAAATGCGTTTTACATGGTTTTTAGGCCATTACGAGTCAGCAGAAAAAAAGGCATTTGCCTTAAATTTGCAGCCCCACTTATGAAAGTGTCAACCGTTTCGCGGAGAATGTGGTACTCCCTGTCCTCGATGATCACCCGAGAACCGCCGTCTGCTGGTGGCAGATAGACCAGATCGCCGGCTTTCACCTGCATCGCAATGGTTTCGCCCGTTACGACACTTCGGCGTCCTGGGCCCACAGAAATCACGGTGCCCCAAAGCGCTGTGTTGTTGTCCTGCTGCTGCTGCTGCTGTGACGGCAAAAGTTCAATGAGCACCCCATTGGAGCAAAGACGCAAACGCCCAACGGCGGCAGCCTAAAGGCAAACAAAAAAATGAAAAAATAGTTAGAATAGTTAGGTATACATAAAATGCGCGTCAGAAAAGTCCGGCAATCCCTTTTGGAAAAATGGTATAGAAGCGATTGTTTTGTTTGCAAAGAATAAATCTCCGCGTGATCACAAATTGAAAGGAATAACATCGGGAAAAGCTATTTATATGGACGATGTGGAGGGACACGCCCACTCTATGGAGGGACACGCCCACTCGAAGACAGTGGTCTTCGGATCCAGTGAAATGAAATGAAGCAACAGAGACAAGGAGAAGAGAGAACAAAAGCGTCAAACGCATTCGGACTAATCGTTTCGAGACCAAATTCGAAACTAAAGATGCTCTAGATTGCCGGATTTTTCTGACGCGGATTTTAATCATACATGGGGAGAGGAGGGGTCGTCAGAAGCCTAATCTCGTACGAAATTGCTAAAAATCGCAAAAAATTTGCAACAAAACACTAAGATGTGAAGCAAAGGAAGCGGAGGGCTGTTGAGGTGAAGCGGAAGGGTGCGGATGTGAAGCGCGGAAGGGTGCGGAGGTGAAGCGGAAGGGGGCGGAGGTGAAGCGGAAGGGGGCGGAGGTGAAGCGGAAAACCCGTACTAGATGAAATTTGACTTTTCGGCACTCTAGACGAATTTTGGTCTAGACGAAAACTTGACGCAGCGAATTTAATTTTGGTTATTATAAATTGTTTGTGCGTATTGCGAAACAAATATGCGCAAAATCAGCGTAGAAAACCCGGAGAATTCCAATTTTTATTTTAGCTCCTCGATTTTATGATGCGAAAACATGTTGCATCGAAACATATTGCTGTCTGATTTCTTTTTTCTCTGCACATTCGCTTTTCCTGTAGCAGATTAAAATAAGGAATTCGCTTCATAAAATTGAGGATTAAAAGCGGTTCTCCCGGTGCCCAATTTTTATTTTACTTGCTCTCTCCAGCGCCGAAACGTTATGTTGCGGCACAACAAGCGACAAACCACCGAGGAGATGGACAACAGCGGCAGTGCAGAAAAACGCCAACAATGTTGTCGCGGTCGCGGCAAACAGCGGAGCAGCTCGTTGAGCAGTTCGCAGGGCAACAAACGCCGCTGTTTCTGCTGGAGGAGCAAATGAGCAAACGTCTCGCAGCCCCCGACGGCCGCCGACGATGGAATGAGCACGTTGATTTGCAGATTGTCTGGATGGATTAGATAGATTTTATGTGAAGTGTTGGATAATTGTTTGGAGGGGAGGGGTCAGAGGGGGTCTCCGGCGGTCCCGATAATTTTGAAAAATTTTGGCGATTTTTGTAGGAAATTGGTCATTTTTTCTTCAAATTTTCAAAAAAAAAATTCTCCTTTTCATTTTTTGGTCTTGGCATTTGGGGAGGGGGGAGCACGTGACCCCCCTTGGCTACAGGCCTGCAATGAGGGGCGTTAAACAAAATTTGGATTATACAAAATGGAAGGGGGNATTAGCTTGGGGGTTCTACAAAATATTCTGAAAGTTTCAACACATTTTGCTCATCCGAACATAGTCAAAACATCTCCGAACATCAAAACATCGATAAAATGTGTTCGGACGATGTTTTTTGACCGGCATGTTCGGATAAACAAAATTTTTTGAAACTTTCAGAACCTACGTACCTATTTTAGATCATCCATATTAATGTGTTTTAGCTATTTGGTTTTCAGTAGTTCAGCAGATGTTTGGCCGTGGATTCAAGATCATCGGCTACAACATATCCATATTATATTCCTTTTTTGATCAACACGGATTTTCAAAATCCAGCAGCTGTTGGTCGGTCATTCAAATTTGCCAAGAATTTCCTTAAATTTGAACCATTTTATTTGAATGCATTGTGATACTTATGAATAGGGCTGCAAAAAAAGGCACAAAAAAATGTAAAAAGGCATAAAAAGGCAAATAAAAATTGATGTCAGACGGGGTTCTAACAAAGCTGCAAATGCGTTTTACATGGTTTTTAGGCCATTACGAGTCAGCAGAAAAAAAGGCATTTGCCTTAAATTTGCAGCCCCACTTATGAAAGTGTCAACCGTTTCGCGGAGAATGTGGTACTCCCTGTCCTCGATGATCACCCGAGAACCGCCGTCTGCTGGTGGCAGATAGACCAGATCGCCGGCTTTCACCTGCATCGCAATGGTTTCGCCCGTTACGACACTTCGGCGTCCTGGGCCCACAGAAATCACGGTGCCCCAAAGCGCTGTGTTGTTGTCCTGCTGCTGCTGCTGCTGTGACGGCAAAAGTTCAATGAGCACCCCATTGGAGCAAAGACGCAAACGCCCAACGGCGGCAGCCTAAAGGCAAACAAAAAAATGAAAAAATAGTTAGAATAGTTAGGTATACATAAAATGCGCGTCAGAAAAGTCCGGCAATCCCTTTTGGAAAAATGGTATAGAAGCGATTGTTTTGTTTGCAAAGAATAAATCTCCGCGTGATCACAAATTGAAAGGAATAACATCGGGAAAAGCTATTTATATGGACGATGTGGAGGGACACGCCCACTCTATGGAGGGACACGCCCACTCGAAGACAGTGGTCTTCGGATCCAGTGAAATGAAATGAAGCAACAGAGACAAGGAGAAGAGAGAACAAAAGCGTCAAACGCATTCGGACTAATCGTTTCGAGACCAAATTCGAAACTAAAGATGCTCTAGATTGCCGGATTTTTCTGACGCGGATTTTAATCATACATGGGGAGAGGAGGGGTCGTCAGAAGCCTAATCTCGTACGAAATTGCTAAAAATCGCAAAAAATTTGCAACAAAACACTAAGATGTGAAGCAAAGGAAGCGGAGGGCTGTTGAGGTGAAGCGGAAGGGTGCGGATGTGAAGCGCGGAAGGGTGCGGAGGTGAAGCGGAAGGGGGCGGAGGTGAAGCGGAAGGGGGCGGAGGTGAAGCGGAAAACCCGTACTAGATGAAATTTGACTTTTCGGCACTCTAGACGAATTTTGGTCTAGACGAAAACTTGACGCAGCGAATTTAATTTTGGTTATTATAAATTGTTTGTGCGTATTGCGAAACAAATATGCGCAAAATCAGCGTAGAAAACCCGGAGAATTCCAATTTTTATTTTAGCTCCTCGATTTTATGATGCGAAAACATGTTGCATCGAAACATATTGCTGTCTGATTTCTTTTTTCTCTGCACATTCGCTTTTCCTGTAGCAGATTAAAATAAGGAATTCGCTTCATAAAATTGAGGATTAAAAGCGGTTCTCCCGGTGCCCAATTTTTATTTTACTTGCTCTCTCCAGCGCCGAAACGTTATGTTGCGGCACAACAAGCGACAAACCACCGAGGAGGTGGACAACAGCGGCAGTGCAGAAAAACGCCAACAATGTTGTCGCGGTCGCGGCAAACAGCGGAGCAGCTCGTTGAGCAGTTCGCAGGGCAACAAACGCCGCTGTTTCTGCTGGAGGAGCAAATGAGCAAACGTCTCGCAGCCCCCGACGGCCGCCGACGATGGAATGAGCACGTTGATTTGCAGATTGTCTGGATGGATTAGATAGATTTTATGTGAAGTGTTGGNTCCCCTCGTAAATAAAGAAATGCCTCCGAATTTGAAATTTGAAGGAATTTCCCCACTTTTTTTGCGAAGCAAAAAAAGGTATTCTTCTTTCGATTCAAATGCTTCAATTTTCACGAAACCAAACCGATTTCGATACATAAGACTTTGGGTACTTGTCTAGTTTACGTCTACAATTTTTCAAATTTTTTTTCAAAAAAATTTTCCCGTAAATTCATCAAAAAAAAACGATTTCCCTGGGATAATTTTGATGCTGAATCCGATTCTGATCTGACATCATATTTATACATCCATTTTGACATAATGCATCAAACGGCAATTTTTGATGTTGACATCAAAATTTTTTGTCGTCTAAAATTCGTTTTTTGATAATTTTTCAAAAAAAATTTTGACGTCAGCGTCAAAAAGTGACGTCAGATGACGCATTACGTCAAAATGGACGTCGGAATCGGATTCAGCGTCAAAAATTACCCTAGGGAGGATGATTTTTCGGGGAAAATTTTTTTTTGAAAAAATTGTGGACGTAAACTAGACAAGTGCCGGACTTTGGGGGGCATTTTAGATGATTTTGATTTTTAACAAATTTTCTGAAAATATGGGAAATATGTGGCGGAATATGTAAAAAAAAGCTCAAAATATGTGTATGTTGTAGCCGATTCTGCATGTTCAGCCGATTCTGCATTTCGGTGAGCCGAACATTACCAAACATGGGGATCAAATGGTTTGAAACCCAAAACCAAATGTCCAAACCGTTTGTTTGGGGGTCTACAACATATTCTAAAAATTTCAACGAAATTCGTTCATCCAAACATGGTCAAAACATCATGCGAACATCAAAACATCGACAAGAACATACATGTTTTTGACCATGTTCGGATGAACAAATGTTGTTGAAACTTTCTGAATAGGTTATAGACCCCCCAAACAAACGGTTTGGACATTGCTTTTGGGTTTCAAACCATTTGACCCCCCATGTTTGGCAAATGTTTGGTTCACCGATGCAAAATCGGCTAGCCGAATGCGCATTCGGCTGAAAATGCAGAATCGGCTACAACACATAAAAAACCCGTAAATGGCCAAATATGTATGTTAAAATATGTAAATTCAAATCAATTGGGATTGAATTTTGCTGGGTCGTTAAAAAAAGAGGCCAATCGGGGCGTTAAAAAAGTGGCCAATGTGGGGCCAGTCTGGCCGAAAACTTTTTTTTAAGACTTGTAAGACAAAAAGTATAAAAGACAAAATTGTTCAGAATTTTATGCTGCTTTTATTTATTTTTTTCGAAATTCGGCCAAGAAGCTCGAAATATCCCCTAAAAATCATATTTTTCGGTATTTCGGGAAAATTTCGAACTTTTCGGCCGAGTTTCGAAAAAATAAAAATACCATTCGAATCAGCATAACATTCTGAACAATTTTGCCTTTTATACTTTTTGTCTAACTCTTCTAACAAAAAAAGTTTTCGGCAAGACTGGCCACATTGGCCACTTTTTTAACGACCCACAGCACCGATTTTTTCATGCTTTTTGGTTTTTGTGACGTTCTGATGCCAAGAAAAAATATGGTAAATGTATAAAATTTGTCACCCCCTTACTTAGTGATAGTGATAATGAGAAAAATATTTATCAAATGACCGGGGAATTTTCGGCTGTGAAAATGATCAGAAATCCGCAACCAATATCATGGAATTAATATTCTGCCGATTATTGCCGCCACAAACACCGTAATCATCGCCGAAGCCGCTACCGTAGTAGGCAAACCCCGATTACAGTAATCCTCGTCGTCGCAATAACATACCGTATTCTCCACGCCGAACATGCGCATCTGTGAAAAATTGCGAGAAAATGAAAATTTGAAGCGAATTTTTAAATTTTGAAGCTTAAGTAACAGGGTTAGGCCTCGATTTCAAGGTTTCGGAGATCTTGGATTTCTAAAAAAAAATTTTTACAAGATTCTCTGTGTTAATTTTGGCAGGCCTCTGGTTTCGAAAAACTCATTTTTCAGGTCTTATGTGTTTCCAAATTTTCAGAGACCTAAATTTTTAAAATTTTTAAGGGGCTTCAATTTTTAAGGGGCATCATCCAGGCCAGAGCTCAGGGTTTTCCACAAGAATTTTCACTAAACCTTCAATTTGGGATTTACTGTGAACTTTTTGGCATTGAAATCTACTTGAAATGGGGTACATTGTCCATTTTCCGGGAAAGATTTCAAATTTCTCCTAAAAATCAGAAAAAATATTTTACTGAAGTATGGACAGACCCCTTTAAGAAATTGGTGGATTTTCCAAATTTCTTGCGCCTGAATTTTTTTTGAAAATTCCAAATTCCACCACCTTTACACATCCTGGTGCAATAGCGATACCGGGACCTGGGACTTGGACGCCGCCGCCACCACCACCATTTTCCATCAGCGTTCCTGCTGATGATACCTCTTCTTCTCCGGAAGTTGAACGCGCATACACTAGGGGGGAAAATTAGAAAATTCGAAAAAAAAACCCAAAGAAATTCCTTAAGAAAATTTAATAGAAATAGAATGAATTTTTTCAATCGGGGTATCAAATCGGGGTATCGAGTATTATGGCAAGCGGTCATTTGGTCACCATATTCAAAATCTACAGGCCTCTATTTTTGAAAAAAATTTAACAACTAACGGAATTTGCATAAGCAAAAGGATTTTATTAAAAATTTAAAAAGGTTGAAAAAATGTGGATTATGAGCTAACTTTTAAAGCCGATTTTAATTTAGGTATAATAATAGCGAGATTACAATAATAATTGTTTATAAAGCCGAACTTACAATTTTGATAATTGCTAGCACTTAAAAGCTGATTTTACAATTAAAATAATTGTTAGCGTTTAAAAGCAAGTTTTACAATTCTAGTCATGGTTTGAATCTAATTTTATAATTGTAATAATTGCTAACGTATAAAAATCGAGTTTACAATTGTATTAATTGCTAACGTTTAAAAGCCGAATGTACAATTGTAATAATTGCTAGCATTTAAAAGCCGAATTTACAATTGTAATATGAGCTAGCGTTTAAAAGCCTATTTTACAAATGTGATAATGGCTAGCATTCAAAAGACGGTTTTTACAATTGTAACATTGCTAGCGTTTAAAAACAGATTACAATAATAATTGCTAGTAATAGTAACGTTTATAAAGCCGAACTTACAATTAATTGTGATAATTGCTGGCACTTAAAAGCTGATTTTACAAATTTACAATTGTAACATGACTAGCGTTTACAAATTAAGTTTACAATTGCAATAAAGACTAGCGTTTAAATCTAATTTTATAATTATAATCAAGAATTTTAGCGATTTTTCCATGTTTTTAAAGCATTTTTAGACGTATTTTGGTTTTGGGCGATTTTTGGCCACTTCAAAAGATTTTAAAATTTGACCCCGAACCCTAGCTTGTATTCGTAAAACCCGAAATCTGGCCACCCCCTCTCCTCAGAATTTATATGGTCCAAAAAGTAAGAAAAATGCGGAAATTTGCCTAAAATTACACTAAAATAGTGTCCTTACGCGGTCCATGGGCTCCGAGGCTAGGGTTGCGCGAAGGATGTCGGAAGGCGGAAGCAGCAGGAATGGTGCGGTTCTCACAGCCTTTGCTGACGTACTTGTCGGCAACTGAAAAATTTTTTTTTTGAAAACCCTACATTTCACAAAGAAAAATGGGGAAAAATATGAAGGATATTGAAAATTTTTAGAAATTCCAACCCTTTTTAATAAAAAATTTTCCTAAATAGAGCGCTGATGGAGGAGCAATTTTTTGCTTCAAAAATACCGTAGTTATGCACGGAATAAACGAGTTGATTGGACGGGAGAAGAAAAAATTGATGAGATGATATGATAATCCGGCACATTGTTTTTAATTCATTCTCAGACCCACAGTTTTCTCTCGGATTTTTCAAAAAAAATTTTTTTGTAAATTTTTTCGGAATTTCATAAATTTTACAGAGATTAGATTAATACGAAAGTTTCACTATCGTCAGATTTTGCAATAAAAAATTCACATCAGTTCAAAGGCCACCGATTTTTCAAAAGTAACGGACTCCAGCAGGTCCCTCGGATTTTTCAAATTTTATAAGTCTTGAATTTTATATAAAAAATTTCATGGCCTTTGATTTTCAAAAAAATTTCACAAATCTCGTATTTATATAATTTTTTACAGGGATCAGAGTTTAAATTTATTTTCAAACCCATGGATTTGACGCAAAAATCCCCGAAACAGAAGCCGGATGAACACTGAAAGGGCATTTGGCACTAAAATGAAAAATTTCAAAAAAAATTTTTTTAAGAATTTTTAACGACCTGATAGCACATCCGTTGACCACGGAAGCCTCGAGCACCTCTGATGCCTGGAAAATTTTTATTTAGTGAGAAAATTGGGGAAAATCGCAGGTAAAATTTTAGGCCCCCTCCATTTTCGCGTAAATTTTTTCCAAAGGCCAGAAAAAGCCTTAAAAGAATAAAAAATGATTTCCCTCAAGGGGAATCGAACTCCGCCCTCCCTACTGCTAGGCTACATCACTACCCACTCGGCCACCAATCTCCCTCCGTTGTTTTTAAATTTTAAAACTAAGCTTTTTTGGGGTCATTAGCTCATTAGACGCATGAAAAGCAGGGGTCGCAAGTCGGCTTTTTAAAGCATTTGGCTTTTTTTAGGGGGTCCCATGCTTGGAAAATTAAAAAGTGCTTTTTTAAGCATTTGCTTTATTTTGGGGTCTGAACGAATTTTTCTCAAAATTCCCTTGAAAATCCACAAAAATGATCAAATTTCTTAAGAAAAAAAGCAATAAATTTTCAAAATTTTCTCCGGCGGCCCCTGTCGGGACCGCCGGCACTTCACACGATGGATTTTCTTCAAAAAAGATCTTAATTTTTTCAGAAAAAAAGATAAAACTATTAAAAATTTTCTTCGGTGCCGAAAGTTTCGGCACCGAAGAAAATAGTTTCGGCACCGAAGAAAATTTTTAATAGTTTTATCTTTTTTTCTGAAAAAATTATCGTACTTATATTAGGCCATGGAAAAATTTTGGCCGTAATTTAAAAAATTTTCGCCCCAAAAAATCTGACCCACCCTGCACCGGGCGAACCAGGAGAAGCGCAAGCAGTACAACAACGACCATGTTCAGCTGCTGATATGTCCATCGCCTGCGCCTCCGGGTCCAGCTCGCCAAGCTCGTCCTGTTGGTCATATGGTGCAT
>LDKF01001416.1:14354-46911 GCA_001026735.1 Rotylenchulus reniformis
CCCCCCCCATCCCCCAACATTACACATTCAAACCCCGTCCATGGCCAATTTCCGTATGGAACTCTTTCCCTCAGGAGCGGTCGTCCTATCAAATTCGGGAATGGCATGTCCAGGATATTCTTATTCAGCAATTATAGGACAAATAATCGGAGGAGGAAGAGGATGAAGATGGGGGGAAAGGGCCAAGAATGGGGAAGAAGGACACCGAAAAGGCAAAAAAAAACATGTGATGGAATGGAATGGAAGGACGGGGAAGGGAACGGGGCAACATTTCATTTTGCATAAAATGGATGATTGGGATTAACGATGGATGGGAGGGGGGAAGTACGAAGTAGGTATTTGCAGGGGAAGGGGTGACGGGCGAAGGGTTTGCACTTTTGACATCGAAAGCAATGGACCCGTTCGGTGGGGGTGGGCTTGGATCGGCTATTTGCTGTGGTTAATCCTTGATGGCCTCATCATAATCATCATCAAAAGTGCACAAAAAGCAGCGGAGGGGGGGGGACTGGAAAGCCAGGGAAATGCCAAAAATCAAACTATTGACTAGACAGAAGGCATGTAGCTTACAAAAACGAAAAAGCAAGGATTATCAGGAGCAAAGGATGATGAAAGCCAGAAAAAGGAAGGGAAATGTTAAGACAGACAAAGGTTAATGGATGAGCGGAGCGGAGGAGGGGATTATCCGCTGATCGGCGGGAGTGGCTAATTTTTGATTATTTTTTGCATTTTGGCGAGACAAATAAAAAATGGGGCACTCGCATTTGGTAAAGTGCATTTGTCATTGGCAGGGACAGAAAGAAGGCGATAAGTTCCCAGGGCAAAGTGATTTGTATGAGTTTGAAGGGGCACTAAACCATTGTCATGGCACTCAATCTGCGCACAAAAGTGACTAATGTGAGTGGCTCTCGTCCGGCGGACCAATGCCCATGACTTTCCCTCGCCCCTCCCCTCTGGCCTGATCCGTGTGTACTTTCTGCTTCTTCATACTTCTCAGTTCACGGGTGACAAATTGGCAATTAATGGGAAAGGGCCAGAAAATTGGTGGGAATTGGGGGGGGGGAATGACAAGGTGAGGAGGGAGGGGAGGAGGGGGATCCGACCCATTCACTCGCAAACAATGGCAATTGAATTTATTCGGTTGGACAGGGAAAGGGGCAAGCTGAACTCGATCTTGGTGGGAATGGAGACGAAAGGCACACTAACGGGGAGACCCAAGTCAAAAGTTGCGAGAATATCCGGTAGAAATATTTAAGAAGGAGCTATTTCGAGGATTAAAAGGTCAGGATTCAACTACATAATATCCAACGCGAAAAGGACGGAAAACAAATGGCCAAGATTGGCATACTGTAAAAGGTGGAGAAGCCAAATAATTAGAAGGGATTAAGGGAAGGGGGGGGGGAAAGAAGCAACAGAAGAAGAGGGGAAGGGGATGGGACAGAAATGGAAGGGAAGGGAAAGGTGATGGTGGCCAGAAGAAGCCAAGAGAACTGTAATTAATGGGACCAGAAGAGAAAAGGGGAAAGTACAGAAGAAAGGAGAGGGAAGGAGGAGGGGGGAGGACCGGAAGTAGAGGATAAACAAAAAAGGGGGAAGAAGGCATATCTATCCCAGGGAAGGGACAGCTGAAGACACCAAATTCCACAGCATCCCCACCCCAACAGCAATAACTCGGTTTAGAACATATCAAAAGAAAGAAAAAATTAGCTAGAATGAGACTAATATCATCTGATGAGTGAGTTGGCCCAAAAGACATGGACAAATATAACCATGGCCAATACAAGTGGATACCCTGACAGAATATTTTGGGCCCATTCAGATGACCTTAAACTACAAAGTACTAGTGTTCGACATGGAGGATCAGGCGGGATGCAACCGGTATTCATTGTATCCTGCCGAGTTATTATTGCGATTGCTACAGCTAATATCCCGCGGGATTCTAATGTCCTTTCTAGTCCTAGGAGGATGAGGAAGAGAACGAAGAGGCAATAAACTAAGTTCAGGACGAAACCCAAAGTTGATGATGACGAATGGGGAGAAGGGAGGGGAGGGAGGACACAGATGGTTGCCATTCTGGCACAAAAGGACAAATGGGGAAAATTGCCAAATTCCAATGGGACCCTTTGTCCCCATCCCCCAAAGGGCCAATTGGCAATCCGAAAAATGAAATGGAACCATATGGCCCATGGCCAATGAATGAATGAATAATCAATGTCAAATGAGGCCCAGGGGATGGACGGGACGAGGAGTGGGGGGAAGGGAGAATGGATGAATTGCAAGGTTGGCACCGCCAATTTTCGTGGAATCCGCCGATTGTTCCCCGGGGAATGGAATATTTCGGATTTGGCCCTGGCAACTCGGAACTCAAAAATTGGTCCCGAAATGCTGAGAACAATTAATAATTTTGAGTGAAAGGGAAGGGGACGGAGGGATTTGGAGGGGGAGGAGGGGGAAGGGTCGTGGGAACTTCCAAAGGTCGAGGATCTCCCGAAAGGCCGGGGAATATGCATGACCATTAACAAACCGAAGAATTTGGTCCAGAATATCAGATTAATCCATGAAAAGTGTGTAATAGCGACAGAATGAGTAATGAAAGGGGAGAGAATGGATAGAAAATGGGGGAAGGAGAGGAGGAGGAGGAAGAACCATTTTTGGAACAAAAGTTGTAGAGAGCGAGAGAGTGTGTGAAAGAGAGAGAGAGAGAGAGAGGAGGGAAATTGTTGCACTTTTTGGTGATGGAAGGGAAGGGATATTAGAGGGATGATGGCAATGATGATGGATTGATGGTGATGGTGATGGTGATGGATTATGTGGCAAGGAGTGTTGATGCACTTTACGCACTTTATCAGCGATGCAATTAATCGGTCAGTGAGGGCAAACGGGACCAAAAGTAAAAATAAAGGATTGTTCGGGGGGGGGGGGATTGAGGGCAACTACCAATGTGGTACACCGAACACGAAATCAAAAATTTGAAGGTGAAAAGTGGTGAAAGTGCACTTCTTGTCGAACTGAGGGGGCCACCTCCTCCTCCCCTCTTCCCCCGTTCCCATGTCCCTTTAGCCTGTTCCACTCGCTAATTGGCTATTTTGCTTCGAAAATGTTTTCCGTGGCTTTTCCTCCCCATTTGATTCTATGTTTTTCACCAGCAGATGGGCTGCGGAAGATTGAGAGAGAGGGGATTACGGGGTGATTAATGAAAGAAATGAGGGAAAACGGGTGGATGGGGGGAGGGGGGGTGATATGTTGGCATGATGGACACAATGCCCCCGGGGTAATAGTAATAGGACAACACTTTCTTGGGCCAATTTGTTGTTAATGGTGGTGAAGCCAATGATATGATGGTGATAAGCTGATTAGGTGGCGCATGGTGGATTATGCGGATTATGCCCCCCCAAAGTGCCAATTAAGTTGTGCCGCATCAATGGGCAAATGGGTGAAGATGATGAGTGTGCCCTCACAACAGAGTGAACACACACCATATGTACAATACCATAACAAATATGTTTTATGTGCTTTGTCAGGGGTGGCGGGTATACCCTCACACTCACAAAGAGTGCACAAACACAGAATGATGAATGGGGGATGGGTATCTGTCCACATAATGCCCCGAAGTATGAATTGGCTGTGCCATCCGCTTGACGAGTGGTGCCTGCTGGTGGTGGCAAATTCATCATTGGCACGGCGATTTTAAGGGTTGGAAAAGCAAAGACAAAGGAAGATCCGATTGGTGTGGGAATTTGNATGTTTTCCGTGGCTTTTCCTCCCCATTTGATTCTATGTTTTTCACCAGCAGATGGGCTGCGGAAGATTGAGAGAGAGGGGATTACGGGGTGATTAATGAAAGAAATGAGGGAAAACGGGTGGATGGGGGGAGGGGGGGTGATATGTTGGCATGATGGACACAATGCCCCCGGGGTAATAGTAATAGGACAACACTTTCTTGGGCCAATTTGTTGTTAATGGTGGTGAAGCCAATGATATGATGGTGATAAGCTGATTAGGTGGCGCATGGTGGATTATGCGGATTATGCCCCCCCAAAGTGCCAATTAAGTTGTGCCGCATCAATGGGCAAATGGGTGAAGATGATGAGTGTACCCTCACAACAGAGTGAACACACACCATATGTACAATACCATAACAAATATGTTTTATGTGCTTTGTCAGGGGTGGCGGGTATACCCTCACACTCACAAAGAGTGCACAAACACAGAATGATGAATGGGGGATGGGTATCTGTCCACATAATGCCCCGAAGTATGAATTGGCTGTGCCATCCGCTTGACGAGTGGTGCCTGCTGGTGGTGGCAAATTCATCATTGGCACGGCGATTTTAAGGGTTGGAAAAGCAAAGACAAAGGAAGATCCGATTGGTGTGGGAATTTGGTGTGATTAATGAACCAACACATTGTGGAATGGGTTTGTGTTTTTTGCCGGGGATCCAAGTCGAAATTCGATCAGGCCGGAGCACAATAAACATTTGGCAGAAATTTGGGCAAATTCAACAGAGTAATATCCATTTATTGGTAGTAAATGGATGGTTTGCCCTGATTATCTGCACATGACGAAGCTGACGTAAAAGGTCTTTGTGACGGACGATGGACCGCGTTAATGTGCCATTGGAGCTGTGCCGCAACAAAAGGAGCTAAGCAATCGAAAGGCCAAAAATGCAAAACATTAAAGGACATTTTTTGTTTTGGGTATTTTTTAAATTAAATTTGGCTTCTGGCCCTGTTTTCCTCCCCTCTTCCCACTTTGCTCTTCCAATTTGGCTTGTCCACCTCCCTCCTCTTCCCCTTTTGTCCATTCAATCCCTCTCCTTTAAGATCGGGTCCACCGGCTGGACCAATTCCATGGTGTCCACGGGAAGTTTGATTTTGATAAGAACGAAGGAGGGAGCTCATGTCAGTGCTAACCAACCACAGGGGATCACCACACTCACCCAAGGGGAAGTGATAAGGCTATTCCTCCTCCTCCCCCCTCCCCTCCACCCCCCACTCCCCCCTTCCCCCGTTTGCCCAATTTCCTCCGTTGACCATCGAATTTAGTACGTTGCACTTCTCTAAAGCTAAAAATAAGGAAATTGGTTCATAAAAATGAGAATTCGGCTTATTTGGGTCCTTCATCTCCGTCAGTCACTTTTAAGGTTCTCCTCCCTCTGTCTCCTCTTTCCTTCTCGTCCTCCTCCTCCGCCAATGTTTCTCCTCCCTTCCTCTCCCTCTTCCTTCCCCCTTCTCCTTCCCTTCCTCTTTGCTTCTCTTTTGATCCGAAGTGATCAGCAACATCAACACCAACCAACAACAACAGCAACAACGGGCCCAATCCGCAANGGGTTTGTGTTTTTTGCCGGGGATCCAAGTCGAAATTCGATCAGGCCGGAGCACAATAAACATTTGGCAGAAATTTGGGCAAATTCAACAGAGTAATATCCATTTATTGGTAGTAAATGGATGGTTTGCCCTGATTATCTGCACATGACGAAGCTGACGTAAAAGGTCTTTGTGACGGACGATGGACCGCGTTAATGTGCCATTGGAGCTGTGCCGCAACAAAAGGAGCTAAGCAATCGAAAGGCCAAAAATGCAAAACATTAAAGGACATTTTTTGTTTTGGGTATTTTTTAAATTAAATTTGGCTTCTGGCCCTGTTTTCCTCCCCTCTTCCCACTTTGCTCTTCCAATTTGGCTTGTCCACCTCCCTCCTCTTCCCCTTTTGTCCATTCAATCCCTCTCCTTTAAGATCGGGTCCACCGGCTGGACCAATTCCATGGTGTCCACGGGAAGTTTGATTTTGATAAGAACGAAGGAGGGAGCTCATGTCAGTGCTAACCAACCACAGGGGATCACCACACTCACCCAAGGGGAAGTGATAAGGCTATTCCTCCTCCTCCCCCCTCCCCTCCACCCCCCACTCCCCCCTTCCCCCGTTTGCCCAATTTCCTCCGTTGACCATCGAATTTAGTACGTTGCACTTCTCTAAAGCTAAAAATAAGGAAATTGGTTCATAAAAATGAGAATTCGGCTTATTTGGGTCCTTCATCTCCGTCAGTCACTTTTAAGGTTCTCCTCCCTCTGTCTCCTCTTTCCTTCTCGTCCTCCTCCTCCGCCAATGTTTCTCCTCCCTTCCTCTCCCTCTTCCTTCCCCCTTCTCCTTCCCTTCCTCTTTGCTTCTCTTTTGATCCGAAGTGATCAGCAACATCAACACCAACCAACAACAACAGCAACAACGGGCCCAATCCGCAATGTACGGGCACATTATGACGCCGGAACGGACACAATTCTGGTGGACTGGGAATGGCGAGAGGTGGACGGGAAGGAGTTGGAAGGTGGGGAGAGCAAGTCTGATCAATGGTTGAGGGGAAAAGCTGATCAGTTGGTGAGAGGGAGGGGGGCAAATCTGATGATGAATGGATAGGGGGGCATATGGATGTGGACTATCTGATCAATGATTGAGAGGGAAGGGAAGAGGTGATCGGTGAATGGAGCTTATTGTTAGTTGATGATCAGCCGATCAATTTGTTTTGGACTATCTGATCAATGATTGAGAGGGAAGGGAAGAGGTGATCGGTGAATGGAGCTTATTGTTAGTTCATGATCAGCCGATCAGTTTGTTTGTTCCGGATCCATTGGTTTCCCATTCCGACTCCGATTCACTCGCAGATTATGAGCTCTTCGTCCGCTATAAAGTGTCCAGCCAGCAGGGCGGGAATGAATGGCACCGATCGGCGGCCGACGAAGATTCATTGGGCGCAAAGATTCCCGTTGGACGCATTCTGAACAACGGAGACGAGATGACTGTGCAAGTGAGTGGAATGGAAGGGACAAAGTGCCAATGGGCGCCAAAATTCGAATTCAAAACCAAATGCCAAAAAGGGAAGTNCTCTTTTGATCCGAAGTGATCAGCAACATCAACACCAACCAACAACAACAGCAACAACGGGCCCAATCCGCAATGTACGGGCACATTATGACGCCGGAACGGACACAATTCTGGTGGACTGGGAATGGCGAGAGGTGGACGGGAAGGAGTTGGAAGGTGGGGAGAGCAAGTCTGATCAATGGTTGAGGGGAAAAGCTGATCAGTTGGTGAGAGGGAGGGGGGCAAATCTGATGATGAATGGATAGGGGGCATATGGATGTGGACTATCTGATCAATGATTGAGAGGGAAGGGAAGAGGTGATCGGTGAATGGAGCTTATTGTTAGTTGATGATCAGCCGATCAATTTGTTTTGGACTATCTGATCAATGATTGAGAGGGAAGGGAAGAGGTGATCGGTGAATGGAGCTTATTGTTAGTTCATGATCAGCCGATCAGTTTGTTTGTTCCGGATCCATTGGTTTCCCATTCCGACTCCGATTCACTCGCAGATTATGAGCTCTTCGTCCGCTATAAAGTGTCCAGCCAGCAGGGCGGGAATGAATGGCACCGATCGGCGGCCGACGAAGATTCATTGGGCGCAAAGATTCCCGTTGGACGCATTCTGAACAACGGAGACGAGATGACTGTGCAAGTGAGTGGAATGGAAGGGACAAAGTGCCAATGGGCGCCAAAATTCGAATTCAAAACCAAATGCCAAAAAGGGAAGTGAGTGGCAAACAAAGTGCCCAGCAGCACTTTGGGGCTGTTCAGGTACTCGCAGAACCCCGGGATCCGGAGGACGGAGCCGAATCGGAACGGAGCGAGCCGTTGGTGATCTGGATCGCCAGGAGATCGGATGGCAGGGGAAACGAAGACGAGGAGGAAGCTGGGGAAGGACAGCAACAACGAGACGAAGCAGAACCAAGAACAGGGTAAGGACCAAGAAGAACGGGAAGGGTAAGGAAACAGGATGACCAAGAACAGTGTTGGCATAAGAAGAAGAATCGGAAAGGGGAGGAATGTAATCAACATGTATAGAGAAAGATATTATACTGTACATAAGTATGCGCCAGAACAAAAATCCATACATAGATGACGAATAATCCAAAAAAAAATCATTCCAAACCCGGTGATGGCCGTTATTCTACAAACATCCCCGCCTCCAATAACGTTCGGCCACTACCGTACCTTTCTTTCTATGTGCTACTGCCACTACCGTACCTTTCTTTCTATGTGTTACTGCCCCTACCGTACCTTTTTGGTTCAGTGCCTCGCTCCTTGCGGAGGATGAGCTGATTCCGCCCTACAACTTCACCGCCAGCGTGCTGGGCCCTGGCCAAGTGCGTTTGGAGTGGCGCCAACCGCCTCTGCCCGGGCCCGTCCCGTCGCCCTTCTACATCGTCAACATCCGCCAGCTCAGCTCCAACACCGGCGATCGCTTTCCTCCACAACAGGTGCTGATCAGCAGAGCATTGATCACTGATCACACACATCGATCACTCCCCCCATCAGTTGCGAGTTGACGGAACTCAATTTGTGCTGGGAAGTCTGAATGCCGGCGAGAATTACGAATTCACCATCCGAACAGCTTTGGGGGCCGAACATGTGTCCTCGGCTGCCGCCATTGTGGAGCTCGCGCTTCCTTCGGGTCTCTTTCCTCTCTTCCTTCTCTCTCTACTCTGGATGATATCTTATGTAACACGGGTCTATAAACACTTCTAGAATCAATCCAATAGCACCGGGTCGACAGGGATTTTGGAGCCCCACGAGTGAGGGATGGGTATGGGTCACAGAGAGAGGGACTCATCTCTGAGATCAAACTTTTTAATTGGGCTCTTAGCCTGGAAAAAGCCATTTTTCAGAAGCCCTTCCCTAGGGTTTGGTTATCAATTGATAATTTAGATGGTATAATGGTTCTCTCCTCTCGGGCTTAGATCTCCCGTCGACATCAATCAGGTGATTCCTTCAGAAGATGATCTGGTGGAGGTGGGCAACCTGATTGTCACTTCCCGATTCCGCCCGGACGGTCATGGGATGGTCAACCTGACCTGGGAAGTGCCGTCACATTTGCTTGGCAAAATTCGATGTGATCAGACTCGGGCTGATCACTGATCACAATCTTGATCTTCCCGGAGTTTAGCCTACGAAATGCGTTACGTTGACTCGGACAGAGCGGGAACGGTGGAGCCGATGTTCTGGGAACAGTTGGTGTTCCCCGGGAATGCTCTGACCACCGTACTTTACAATTTGAGATCGTAAGGCATATTTCTTTGCGATCGCCTCATTTTAAACCCCAAGGGACACGGAGTACGTGTTGCGGATCCGGACAACGATGACCTCGGGTGCCATTGTGGAAAGTGGAGAGTTCCGCTTCCAGACTCCCAAAAGTGGCGGCGTGAACCCGATCGCTCGGCTGGATGTGCTCTACTCCAGCGAAACTCCCACTGTTCGCCTCCAATGGATTCTTGGACCGTAATTCTTTCGAATAGAAATGTTGGATTCTAACACCGAAATCCCCACAATTAAATGGCAAACTCTGAACATTTCCTTTGCCTTTCCCCAGACACATAAACACGGCCCTGGTCAGCGGCTACGACGTGTTCATCTCGGATCGCTATGACCTTCCCGAGATGGAATGGCAACGGCGCCGGGTCCAGGGTCGGGAGCCCCAGGTGGCCCTGGACTTGCTTAGCCCCGCCACCACTTATTTTGTGCGCATCGATGTGCGCAACCTGGACGGCACTGTGGTGAAGAGTCAGTNCCGCCGCACCGATTCGTTGGCTTTCCAGCAGATTGGCCCTGGCCAAGTGAACATCCAATGGGAATTGGCTGAGGCGGTGAGGCTGAGTTCGAGGGGTAATTTACGATGGTTTGGGGAAGTTAATGGGGAAAAGATCCCCTTCAGGGATCACCATCTTCTACAAGTCAGCCCACGAATCTCCGTATGGCCCATTCATTTGTTAATTTAGCACTGATTCCCGGGAACCGTTGGATCGTTGGCATCGTTTGGATTTGGAGAATCCGGAAACAGTTGGGTCCATATCGTTCTGATTACGCATTGATCTTTGATCTCCCAATTGGTCTTTGATCTCTTAATCCATTTCAGCGCTCCGTCGTGCTTGTTGGTCTTCGGGAGAATTCACTTTACGACGTGCAAATTGTGCCGGTGGCTATGGACGGGCGCCCAGTGTGGGCACACGCGCAAAGGATCAAGCTGAGGACAACGGAGACGGAAGGGGAAGGAAGGCGGATCAGGAGGGCCCGGCGGATCAAGGACATCGCATGATCAGCTGAGGGGAAGAACGGATCGAGCACATCCACACAACCCGAAAGCGGCAGACAATGGATACTGTGGATTTCACATTAGCAATGATAAATGAGAAAAATGAGAAAAAGGGCGGATTCAAGATGATTCAAAAAAACCATGAATGATAATTACTGTACAATGAATTATCGAAGTTGAGGATGGATGGTGGTGAGTTATTGGGTTATTGCCATCATTTTCGGTAGCTATGATCCTGAACACTGCGAATTTGACAAGGGACATTCTAACTTCTAACCCCCCCGCCACATATTTTGCCGCTTCCCCCCATTGTGTACATTTTTCCTTGTAGTAAACTTTTCCACTTCCCCCTCCTTAATAATCAGTAAGTAACCAATCATTTTATCAGTGCTCGGGGGTCCTTGGCCACTCTCCGCTCTTCTCCCACTATCTCGCCATCTCTTATCATGTCATTTGCCCATGTGGGACAACAACACCCTCTCTGTCCTGTCCTGCTCCTTCCCCATGTTTCTTCGGATTACGCCTCTCCCCGAATTCGTCCTCCAATTTGACCTTTGCTGTTGCTCATTGCCCCTCACCCCTTGATATCATCCTGATAATTGCTCCTCTCCTATCACAATAAACAAAGTCCCTACGACTTAAAGGTGCGTCGAATTCCCCTTCCGCCGATTCATTTTGCCAAATTCCCATGATGCTCGGCCCCTTCCCCTCTCCTCCCCCAACAATGTTTCTTCCCCCAAATTCTCCCAATTTGCCCATTGTCCCCCCGGGCAACTTGTTGCTTTGCCCCTCCGAGCTCCTTGTCTCCGTGCTCAACTTCCTCTCCTGCCCTTCGGACATTCTCCGCTGCAAATTGGTGTCCCGCCGCTTCCGACAACTGATCGTGGACAATGGTGATTGATCTCTGACCACCGACTGACTGATCATGATCAATCCTCAATTGTTAGCCCCATCATTGGCTCGGCCCCCTGCGGAGTTGCGGATTGGCCAAAGCGAAATCGAAGAGAACGATGGAAGCTGGGGAGCCAGAGTCCAGCGAGAAGGTGGCCTAGAAGCCAAGGTTTATTGATGAGTTAAGATTGATGATAGCCAAATTGGAAAAATAAAAAATAATTAATGGAGAGAGAGTGAGAGAGAAATGACATACGAAAAATATATCCTCGACCTCTGTACCTCTCTTTCGTTCTTCTGATCACTTTCTCTCTCAAGATCCCTCTCCCGATCACCCTCTCCACCTATCTCTCTCTCCTCTGGTCACTCTCTCTATCTTTCTTGCGAATACCCTCTTTCTCTCTCTCTCTCTCTCTCACTCTCTCTCTCTCTCTCCCGATCACTCTCTCTCTCTTCTGTTGCTTTCTGATCAGCCACCTTTCCTCTCCCCCTTCCCAGCGTCCTCCTCCGTCCCTCTGGCACTTGGAACTCTCCTCCGTCACTCTGTGCGGTCCCCTTTCCCCCGTTGCCATCTCCCGGCTGTCTGATCAACTCCGACTTGGCAAACAGCACAGAATCCGATCAGTTTGTGTGGAAAATGTAAGAGGGAGGAAAAGAAGGAAATGGCGCCAAAATTGGAATTCAAAATTCAGATCGATTTCGAAGATGTGCCGAGCACACAGGCATTGTTCAGCCAACTTGTGCAGCAAAAGTGTCAGGTCAGCGATTGGTGGCACAATGTGAAAGCGAATTTTTGCCCATCCGTTAGTCCCCAAGAAAGTATTTTTGCTAGGTAAGCCAGTGGTTGAATATCATTCCTGGCAAAGTAACGAATGGAATAGTTCGATGGCTGTTCCGATCCGACCTCCCTTCTTAACCAATCTGACCTCGATCTGGCCACACCTTCCTCTCGAATTTCAGCGTCTCCATCTGCGCAATTGCCATTTTGTTCCCCAATTTGATGGACATCCGATGGTCACCGAACAGCACATGGTCCGTTTGGACTCGTTGGCCCAATTCCTGGTGGAGGTGGCGGACAAAGATGGCAAAGATGCTAATGGTGTGTCCGCTCTCCGATCGGATCAACCATTCCCGGTCATTGGTCAATTTTAGGTATCTCCGCCTCATCCCCTGTGGCCTTTTTTGGCCAGATGATTTTGGCCAAATTTGCCGCCGATCTGCGCCATCGGATGCGTGCCTACTCACTTCCGATGCTCTGGGACTCCTCCGTTCCCCTGGAAACTGCGGAGGATGGACCACATCAGCGTGTGTCCGACCAGTTCCTCTCCTCCCTGGGGTCATTCATTCTCGTGAGTGGGCCATGTCGGTGATCGGACTCTGATCAGATCATTCCCGATCAGAATTGGCAGCACCACCCGGGTGCCCCCTTCTTCCGCCTCCGTCTCGGCCATTGTCCGCCCCACTTCCCCACGCTTTTGGCCGACAAATGTGCCCAATTGGGCATTTCCCACATGCATTCAGTGTTCCCCTCTCGGGCACATCCAACGGCACGAATCCAGGGAAAGCACCAAAAGGTGGGGGATCGAGGGGAGGGGAAGGGGTTGAGAGAAATTAAAAGAAAATGATACACCACTAATACATAAGATGGGCTTCATTACCTGCAAGGAAAAAAATCTCCAAAAATGCGAAATTCTCAATTTTCAGGGAAAAGGACAAGGTCTAGGAACTCCAAGAATCCAAATCAAGAAAAATTCATGGTTTTTTTTAGAATGGAACACTAGGAGAGAGACGAGATCCAAAGATCACAAATTTTCAGGAAAAGTGTGTGTTCGAACTGTTTTCCGTGAGAGAACTGCCGGCACGTCCGAACCCCTTTTGTCTGGTCAGCCAAATGGACGAGTACTTTTGACTGATCTTTCAGTGAATAATTCATTTATTTCAAAAATTGACTAAATACATTTTTGGCCAAAATTGGGTCCAATTCGTCGTTTTCCGTTCCGTTCCTTGCTCTTCCTTCATGTCTTTTTCACCTCTCCCTGCACTTCCTTCACCTGTTCTGCGGCCATTTGGTCCACGAATTTCTGCACAATTTCAATTATTTAATTTCTTCCCCAATTTCGTCTTTTTTTCATTTCACCTGCACAACTTCGCCATGGGACCAGGCGGTGGGGTGAAATCTGAACCAAAATGATATTCATCGGTGAATGGTCCGAGTCCACTCCCTCCCACCTGAACCGGGGTCGTCCCTCCGCGTCGATCAGGAATTTCTGAAAGGAATCGATCAGATCGGTCGGGACCGGGCGTGCCCACCTCGAAGTTCCACGTGATGTCGTTGACCCTGATCGGGTTGTACATCAGCTCTTCCCTCTTGCCGATCTGGGTGACCGTCTGCGGGCAAGAGTCCTGCAAAGCAAAGTTCGGAGGATTCACCCTGACCCGAATTGTCATTATCCCTAAGCAGTGCTGACTTTCGAACTCCCACTACTCTAATAAATCCCTTCATCGTTTGCCAATCTTTTAATTGTTCCATCTTCTAACCCTTCTCTCCTCCTCATAAGTTCACATTACACCCTTGCCCTTTTCGGGCACTGATCACTTTTTACTAATCGCAAATTCCTTCCGCTTCCGTTTTCTTCCGATTCCTCATTAAACTATAAACAATAACACCCTTGTTGATCACTCACTCGCTCATCGGATCAGTCTGTTTTGGGTCTGCCCGGGTGCGTCTCCCCCCCCCCCTTCTCCCTCCCCTTCAACCGGTTTGGGTTTCGGCCCATAATCTGTTTGTTATTATCCTTTTCTCTTCCAAATTCCATTTCAATGTCCCACTCCATCAGCAGTTGATCTCTTCGATTTGATCGGTTTCCAACTGGGAAATGCACCAAAATGGAATGGGCGAGTGCGCTGTGTTTGTTTTCATCGTCACTATCCAAAATCAAATTTGCCGAACTTCCTCTCCTCTCGCCTCCTTTTCATTTTTGCAAAAGTGCGCCGAATTTGCCCATTTTCTCCCTTTCCTATAATTGCGGTTAAAATTGGGTAATTTTTTGGTCCTTTTGATGGAATTTTTGGGCGAAAAGAATCGAAATTCCATTTTCTCCCAAATAAATTAATCAATTGATCAAAGTTCGCCAATGGACTGGGGGACTGGTTATATTTCAGAAGTTCGCGAAACTGACCTTGAGGAACTCGTAGAGCGGGTGGTGGTTGGCCCCGTTGACCTCCAACTTGCCGAAGATGTGCAGGTTGGAGTGGGGCTTCCAGTTGTTGCCCGGCCTCACATGGGTGATCCCTGCACAATGATCGGCATCGATTGATCGGGATTTGGTCCCTTACGATGCCAAATCAATCTCTTGGTCACTCACCGTTCATAATCTCGTGATTCTCGGCCGGTTCCTGCAGGTAGAACTGGTTGCAGGGGAAGGCCAGGATGGAGAACTGGTTGCCGTTGGCCAAGTTCTTCTCTATCAACGGATTGAAGTCGATGTACTGTTGGGTGTACGCTGAAGGGAAGGGGCGGGAGGGGGACCGGGTTCGGGTTAGGCATTCGACATTTGAGCGATTCCCCGCTCACCGCAAAAAGTGGCCACATTGATAATCAGCAGGACCTGGCCCTTGTACTTCTCCAGATTGGTGTTCTCTCCCTCCAATGTTTCCACCTGAACCATTTCCATTTCGACAGTTTCCGAATGTTTTGTTTTTTCACCTCAAAGTCAAAAATGGTCAGGTTCTGGTCCGCCTTGCATTTGGTCCACCGGGTCGTCTCGTCGATCAATTTGGGACCTTCAATGGGAATACCAATGGTCTATGTCCATCATGTCCTATGTATGCTCGTGGCCATAAAGAATGTTCCAATTTTTTGAAACTATAAGTTCAAGCGAAATTCTGCCCCATACTAATTTCTCTTCCGTTCTCTCTTTTTCGCATGCTATTTTCTTTCGCTTCAGAATATAGTTTGAAAAAATTGGAACATTCTTTATGGCCAGCAGGGAGTATATAATCTGTGGATTGCCTGGTTGGTATTTCTCCTGTTTGGGATGCGGCACCGATTTTCCCACAGCCAAAGTTGTGCCGATCAAAAGGGACAAAATGGGCAAGAAGAGGAGGAAAAACATTTTGTGCAATTTTCTGAAGAGGGGAGGGGGACAATCCAGATCTGATCAGAACAGGGACAAAAAGTAATTGGGAGACTCGAAAATGGGGAAAAATTTTGATTTTAACGATCCAAAACATTGGGAAGCGAAGGAATGGATTATGCGGAAGCGGAAGAAAAGGCTGGGGACTGACGAGGATGATGATGATGATGGTGGTGATGGGGCGCCCCATCATCGTAATTCCCTCCAAAAAAGCGTTTTAAAGGGCTAAATTTAGGTTCGAATTGGTGGCCAATGCTTTGTTTTTGCTGTTTCCCCTCAAAATCGGCTTTCATTGATTAATCTCCCACTCAAGTGTTTGATCATCAGTGTTGGTTCACCGCTGATCTCAACCATGTCATGCTTCCGTTGCGGATTCTCTTCGAGCTTGTACATATTTTAATATCAATCGGGTATTTAATATTCCAAAAGGATCAATGCCTTGGGGGTTGATGATGATCTTCTCATCTGAATCATCAATGCGATGATGATCATTCTCGGTCCCGAATGTTTTGTGTGCGAATGGGCGGGTGAATGAACACAATTGTGTTGGTGATTAAAAGGGGGAGGAGGGAGTGAATGAATGAATGACTCTCGACGGTTTCCTTTCGCTTATTTTATATCGCCGAAGTGTGATGATCGAGGGGGACGACGACCCGCGCACCATCTTCCGCCCTTTACCCTCTCCCTCCCCCCCCCCTCCTTGTCGATCATTTTTCACTTTTGCTTCCCTTCCCTTTTCGCAGTTCTTTCTGCGCTAACAGCAGTTGATCAAATGATCTGATGAGTGATCACTAATCAGCGAATCTGAAATAGGGCGACCAGAGAAAGAAAGAGACCGAGAGAGAGAGAGGGAGATTAATGCAGATCAATGAGAGAGAGAGTGTGAGGATAATAAGGGGAAATGAAATTGGAACTGATCGGAGAGGTGATTGATCGGAAATCGAAGAAATGGTAAGGGAAAGTAAGAGAGCGTGGAGGAGCGAGAGATGCTGATCAGTCCCAAAGATGACATGGCGAGGATGGAACTGACGGACCATGTAAAATGGAAAAAGCGGATGGATGGCGGAGTACAATTCCAAGCATTGAAGAAGCAGAGGAAAAGGCAGAATGATCAACATTGGAAGATGGAGGGGAGGGGGGGGGGNCCCCCCCCCCCCCCCCTTCGACTGTCTATCTTTTCCTTCTTGGTCATTAACATATCTCCGAAATAAAATGCTCATCACAATACATAATACAAAAAAAGAAGATCATCGTTTGACAAGATGAACAGCAAAGGAGGAAGAAGAATGGAAGGAGAAGGGGGAAGTGGAAGGAAGAATGGGAAGAACATAGGAACGGATTCACAATGGAAATTGGGGAAAGGGGGAGAAGATTGGCACACTGATCTGTTGATCTCGATTCGTGGGTTTAGTGATTTTTAATAAATCCGCATGATTCTGCTAGTATTGTTCGGCCGCCAGAGCTAGATCAATTTGCAAAATTTTTCGGTCGAGCGTGAACTTTGAAACGAAAAGCATTGTTCGAGTTATAACTTGGTTAAAAACAAACATAGAGAAACAAATTTGGTGTGAAAAGATAGCGCTATAAATTAGCTATAAAATGAGCCTAAGCCCACCCGAATTGGCCCAATGTTAAAAAAGTTGTGGCCAAAATAATCATCCATGTAGGCATTTTTTGTAAGTTTGCCGATACGAGTGATCATTTTGGCCGTAACTTATTTTAAACTGGGCCAATTCGGATGGGCTTAGGCTTATTCTATAAAGGAGCGGTTTTTTGTATTTAATGTGAAGGGAAAATGAGTTGGTTTTGAAGCGAAAGTTTTAATCAATTATAACACACACGTATGCTGATTTACTCGGATGGCGCGATTATTTAGAATTTATTTTAGAAAAAAATCAGCATACGTGTGTGTTATAATTGATTAAAACTTTCGCTTCAAAACCAACTCATTTTCCTTTAACATTAAATACAAAAAACCGCTCCTTTAGCTAATTTATTGTGTTATCTTTTCACACCAAACTCGTTTCTCTAGGTTTGGTTTTAACCGAATTATAACCCAAACTGTACTTTTCGTTTCAAAGTTCTCGCTCGACCAAAAAATTTTTGCAAATTGATCTGGCTCTGTCGGGCCGAACAATATCATTAGACACCGAGATTGATAGAGTCGACACTCTTCTTGAATTTCAAATGCATCGAAAAATAAAAATGGGGAAGATGGTTATGTTTCAAATCTTTAAAAGAATCTATATTGCTGGAAGATAGCCATAGTTCCTGGGGAGAAATTAAGCGTGTATATGGTGCAATACGGTATAAATAGACATTGGAAATAATTTTTTGAATATTGTTTGGCATTTTGAAAGCTTATCAATCGGCTATTCGCTACCGCTAAAGCAGGGCTGGGCACGGGCCTGCTCCAGACCGGCCCGGCCCGGCCCGGAGCTCAACAAAAAAAGCCCGGCCCGGCCCGGCCCGTACGACTACCAGGCCCGGCCCGGCCTGGCCCGGCCCGGATAGGCCCGGAAAAAATAATTTTTACCAAATTTTTTCAAAAATTTTTAAATTTTCCAAAAATTTCCAAAAAAAATTTTTGTCAAAATTTTTTAACTATTTTTAAAAGTCATATTTTTGAATAAATAAAAAATAAAAATCATCAAGGATTACAAATCCGAATTTTCATTCATTCTATCATCTTAAAAAATTTTAATCGCCAAAAAATTTTTCAAAATTTTTTAAGTGAATTTAAAAAAATTAATAAAAAGATAAAATATTTTCGGCTAAATTATCCAATAAATTTCCCACTAAAAACCTACTTAGTTTTCTTTAACTTTCTTTAAAAAATCATAAAAAATCATCTCCTATGGGTGTCCGATAAATTTGAAAAATTTGCAAATTTTTATTTTGAATTTAAATTTGAAAACTATTTTATTAATAAAAATTTTTAATAATTTTTTAAAATTTCATTTCATTTTAAAAAAAAAATTTAATCTTTTAGGGGTGCGGTCAGAAAATTTTTCCCCACCCGGGCCTGTCCGGGCCGGCCCGGCCCGGACGAAATCAGGCCCGGCCCGGCCCGGGCCCGGAGACACCTAGGCCCGGCCCGGCCCAAGCCCGGTCGGGCCGGGCCGGGCCCGGGCCGGCCCGCCTCCGGGCCGGCCCATGCCCAGCCCTGCGCTAAAGGCCTAAAGCGCTAAAGCTTACTCAAATTCCTACCTATCCCTTAATGTACTCCCGGCTTAGTTGCAGTTTAACCGTCCCATTAAATTTTTAACCGTCCCATCAATAAAATCACTTTTAGTATCAGGAATCAACGAATTAACAATTATTAATAACAACAGCAATTAAAAAGGAGTTCATGCATTTCTTCTAGAATGTATTGGAAAATGTTGCGATTAATATGAAATCTGAAACATGTATTGGAAAAGATAAGTATATTGGAAAAGACAATTCCGTATTCGATCCAGAAGATGACGTAATCCATCCTTTGGTTCTTTCCAGGTGGACTCTATTGATTGGGTGTGAACATTCCGGTCCTAGGATCCAAAAAATTTAGGCGATGGTTAACCCATCTGTGAGTAAACTATAGCTGTAGAGCTCTAATACCGCCATAAAGAGCGCCACCATCCGACACTATCGTACTTCCCGATTCAACATGTTCCGCGATTACACTAGTAATGTTTTTTCTACCCAAAAGTTAAACGGGGCCCGGGCCCCTGTAAGACGTGGAAAAATGTTGGTCACTCGGTGGGACTCGAACCCACGCCCTTACCCATACCGTGGGATGCTCTAGCCACTGAGCTACGAGTGAACATTTCCCAGAGGTCTTGCACTAGTCCATCATCCTTCTTCGCACCACTCTCCCCCCCCCCCGAAACGCCAACTCGAAAAATTTTTTCATAAGGGTCCCCCCTGTTGATTTCGTCTAATTTTCAAAAATTTTCTCCGGCGGCTCCTGTCGGAGCCGCCGGCACCCTTTAATAATGTAATTTCAGCAATGATCAAATTTCTTAAGAAAAATGCCCTATTTTCTCCCGAAATTTTCTCCGGCGGCCCCTTTCGGGGCCGCCAGCACCTCCTTTTCCGAAAAAAATAAAATTTTGTGGACCAAAAATTAAAAATTCGAAAAATACACCCCTAAAAACGGATATAGCAATTGCGAAAAAGCACCCCTAAAAATCGACTCTTAAAAATTTTCTACACGCCCCCCCCCCCCGAAACGCTAGGCTGGTTACGCCCCTGCTGTCTTATTAACTTATTTTACGGGGGGAGGGCGGCGGTCCCGATAGGGGCCGTCGGAGAAAATTTGAAAAATTAATGCTTTTTTCTTAAGAAATTTGATCATTTTTGGTTTCGACACCGGAGAAAATTTTGAGAATTTTCGGCTTTTTCTCAAGAAAATTGATCGTTTTTTGGTTTCGGTGACGGAGAAAATTTGAAAAATTAGTGCTTTTTTCTTAAGAAAATTGATAATTTTTAAGACATTTTTTAAGAAAAGCCATTGTGTGAGGTGGCGGCGGTCCCGACAGGGGCCGCCGGAGAAAATTTTGAAAAATTAATGCTTTTTTCTTAAAAATTTTGATCATTTTTATGGATTTTCAAGGGATTTTGAGAAAAATTCGTTCAGACCTTTTACAATAACACAGTTAGTCTCCTCCCTCCATTCATGGTTTGAATCCCTACATTCTAATCAAAGTGTCGATTGTTTATATTTGGACTTCAGCCGTGCCTTTGATTCCGTACCCATAAACTTTCTCATTCAAAAACTTTTTGCCATCGGAATCAGAGGTCAGCTGCTGGAATGGTTAAAAGATTTTCTTTCAGATCGATCTTTCGTTGTAAAAATTCAAGATACCTTTTCTTCACCTCGCTCCATTAAATCTGGCATATCCCAAGGTACCATCTTAGGACCACTTCTCTTCATCGTGTACATTAATGACTTACCTTTCAATCTTCCTCCATCCATAAATGTCAAAATGTACGCCGATGATGTCAAGATCTTTACTTCTCCTTCAACCTCAGGTACCAACCATTTACAAAATGCTATGATTTTATTCACAAATGGAGTCTTGATTGGTCAATTAAAATTTCTATACTAAAAACTTTCATTTTACACAGGTAAATCCAATCCCAAAATTAGTTATTACATCGATAATTCTCAGTTAAATCCCTCCTACGAAATTCGTGATTTGGGAGTCTTAATTGACCAATCTCAAGTCTTAATTGACCAATCTATCTTTTAAACAACATATTCGTAACATTGTTAAATCTGCTTTCATTCGACCATTCCAAATTCTTCGCATCCTTCGCACATCAGACCCAAATATCTGGTCATTAGCCTTCAAATCATATGTAAGGTCACTCCTCGAGTATGGGTCTGAAATTTGGTCTCCATCCTCTAAATCCTTAATTAATTTTATTGAGAGAGTACAAAAATATTTTACTAGAGTAGCATTCTTTAGAATAAATAGAACTTATCTCAATTATGAATCTCGCCTGGAATTCTTTAAGCTTTCTCCATTATCTACTCGCAGAACCATTGCTGATCTCGTCATGCTATTCAAAATCTACTTTAATCATACTCATCTGATTCCTAGTGATATTTTTCTAAAATCTACTCGGCTATCTCGTCGTCATTCTTATCAAATCTTTGTTCCTCGTAAATCTCGGCACAATCAATATTCGCTTATTAATCGAACTGTGAATTTGTGGAATTCTCTCCCCCAGATGCTTTTTTGTCCACCAATCCTGACCAATTTCGCAAATGGCTTGTTATCAATCTCCCTTCATTTCACAACTTTTTGACGCATCCCTATCCCCTTTATGATTGACCCTATTATTTATTGTTGTTTTTTCCCGTTGACTTTCCCTTTTGTTTCCACCATATTAGTGGCCTCTTGGTCCTTTGGTCGTGAATAAATGATATGATATGACAATATGACAGACCCCAAAATAAAGCAAATGCTTTAAAAAAAAGCACTTTAATTTTCCAAGCAAGGGACCCCCTAAAAAAAGCCAAATGCTTTTAAAAAAAGCCGACTTGCGATCCCTGCGGTTAAACTGTGATGGGACTGTTAAAAATTTAATGGGACGGTTAAACTGTGATGGGACGGTTAATCTGCGAAGGGACGGTTAATCTGCGAAAGGACGGTTAAACTGCAACTAAGCCGTTTGCTGTAATCAGGCCATGGTCGAATTTGTCCTAACTTTTCCAAAATAATTTTCCTTTTCATACATTTTTTTAGTAATTATTATTCCTAATATTCTGTCCTTCATTATTCTTTTTAAATTATTTTTTAAGTATATTTAGAAAGGTCTGTAAAGCACCCATAATAATGGCAAATGTCAATTTGGCATTAGATGAAATCATCTCGAAAACACGTCGACCGCCACTGCAACGACGATTTGGCAAACGTCCACCTCCGCGTGTGGACGAGCCGCTTTCGCAACCAAACCGGAGTGGTCGTGGTCGCCGTAATTCGTTTGGAGGAGGAAAACGTTTTGCCCGGAATGAAAACGAAGATGTTGTCTGGATTAACATTGCCAATTTGCCGGACACTGTATTAACTCAGGACCTACAGGTGGTTACCGTATAATTTCGTAATAAATTAATTTCTTATGGGATTTAGGAGCTCTTTCAAGACTACAATGTTTATGGAGTTGGTGTCCACTATGACGAATTTGGAGCTCATATGGGCACGGCAGATTTGTTTGTGGATGCTTCCTCAGCAGATGCTATAATCGCCGAATTCTCAAATGTTGCAATTGATGGTTAGATCGTATTTTTGATTTCCTAATTTATCTTTTTTAGGTTGTAAAATTAGATTCGCAATTGTTAGTGAACAAGCTAGCGGCAGTGTTCAATTTGCGCGTAGTCGTCCTATGCCTGGACGAGCTCCGTTTCGCAAACCCATTCGTCGTAGGGGCCCTCCTCGTTCAACCAGTGGTCGATCTTCACGAACTTATTCGCGGTTGGTTATTTAAATTACACTCTCAAAAGGTGACTGGACATAATCAAATAATCATTAATTTTTCAAATTCGGAGATAGAGGGCGGATTTCCTAGCGATCATCCCTCTGAAAAATAAAAACACTAAAAATAAGTTTTTTAAGAAAATGTACCTAAGAATTGAAATTTTCTAAATGTCCCCTGAAATTTTGGGTTATATCCCTGATTCAATTGTTGAATCTCTCATTGATGAGTGAATCTCACAATTATTCATTGCTATTGTAATTAAGATCGCGTTCTCGTTCTCCGCTCAATCGCGGGCGTAATTGGGTTGCTCGTTCTGCTGGGGCTGTAGGAAGTGCTCCAAGACAAAAGAATGCGCCGAAAGCCAAGACAGCGGACGAATTGGATCGGGAACTGGAGCAGTATATGCATGGAAGCAAGGTTGCTAGGATACTAGGGAGCATACGTCGGCAAGCTGTCCCGACATTTCCCAAATTGCGTACCCCTATAAAAAAAAGCTCGCCAAAATTTTTCGGTGCTTTNCGGTCCTGATAGGGGCCGCCGGAGAAAATTTTGAAGATTTTAGACCTTTTTCATAATAAAATTGAGCAGAAAATTCACTGTCAAGGGGGTACGCATTAGAAATAAAAATAAATTTTCCTCTTCCCGGCGGTCACGATAAAGACCGCCGCCGCCGGAGAAAATTTGAGATTTTTAGACCCCTTTCTTAAGGAAAATTTATAAGAAATTTCATTATATAAAGGGGTAGGCACCGAACAAAATTCCTCGGCGCTACTGGAAAAGTGGCCTATTTTGGGACTCTAACTTTTTTTGAGTCTCGGGACTCAAAAATCGAAAAATTTCATCATTTTATTTTTCAAAACGTGCAACAAATTAACAAAAATGCATCTAAATCGAATAAATTTCCCCTTATTTGTATGTTGTCCCTATTCCACCATTTCCACGGTGCCAGTACAGATTACTGGCATAGAACTTTATTTTTCCAATATTTTTCCCACGTTGCCAGTACAGATTACTGGCATAGAACTTTATTTTTCCAATATTTTTCCACGGTGCCAGTACAGATTACTGGCATAGAACTTTATTTTTCCAATATTTTTCAAAAAGTGCTGGTGCCAGTATATGATAAAAAATGTTAAGAAAATTGCGTCATTTTACAATAATATGATCAAAAAATAATTTAATATAGAAAATTGAGTCCCGAGACTCAAAAAAAGTTAGAGTCCCAAAATAGGCCACTTTTCCAGTAGCGCCAAATTCCTCTCCTCTCTCGCACCCCTGCGTACCCCCTTTTTCCTTCCCTTCCCCCGAATTTTGCGTACCCCCTGGCCCCTCTGCGTGCGTACCCCCACCCGACTGACCCCTCCCCCCTTGCCGACCTATGCTAGGGAGATATGTTATAATATTTATTGTAGCGGACTTAGCTGGTAAAAACGATAAACATTTATCCCTTAATTTTAGTGGGTTTTCTCATATAATCTATTTACTTTATATAAATTTCTGAAATTTATCCTTAGTCCCGATTATGACCACTGCCAAATTTCATTAGTTTATAAGTTCAGGTTCAGGCCAATCATCATCTTACCCATTCTTAATAAAATATTTTTCTGAATTAATCTAATAAAACCATCTTATTAAGCATCCTCGGATCAAATTGGATTCCTGAAGTATTGATGAATCATTGGTACAAGAGTGTCGATCCGACATATTCAAAGTCTTGATCTTCATCTTTTTTCGTTTGATATGGATATGATTAATGTAAAATCAGTCATCTTTGCATGCGTATTATCTATTATACTATCATTGTTTATCTCTATCGTGTTTATCTCTATAATATGGAATTATCAAAAGTTATGAATTTGAGCATATTAAACTCTTATTTTTAATTTTTGTTTATCTTTAAAAAATACCAATTATCGATTAAAATTACTTTATAATTCATTATTTATTTTTCTTTAAAGAGAAATACTATTTAAATGGAAGATTTGGAAGTAATATCATCATCAGATGATGAATCGTCAAGTTTGATTAGGATGAAAAATGACGCTGATTTTGAAGATGGTTAGAAATGATTTTTAAATTTCATACATTTTAAATGGAATTTAGAATTGACGAATAACACAGATGAACCAACTACAAGTTTCAGTGCTCTTGACTTTAAATCTGTTCTGGAAAGCCGAATCCCTAAAGCTGACGAATTAAAACCAGAAATGACAGAAATTTTGGGTGGAAGATGCAGGGATAAAGTGGCTGAGTTGGACTTGGATCGATATCGGATTGCGGAGTCTTCATACTGGACACAATCCATCGCACCAGGAAAATTTTATAAAAGAGTATACTAATAAACAATTAAAAACAAATTTATTCCCAATTCCTTCTATTCCTTATTTTCTTCGACAAATGATGAGGGTTCCGATGTGGATGTGCCGAAAGGCTCAGTGTTGACATTGCTGTCGTATGGTCAATACAATGTCCTCTCCGCTTTTTGGAGTTACATCCACTCTGAAAACCTTTAACAATTAAAATGAAGCTGAATTTTGCAATAATTTCGCGCGTTAATTATAATTTTCCTAATTTTATTCATCACAGATCTGTAATGGGTCCCAGATCGGCACGGCGGCTTTGAAGGCACTTCAGCAACAGTTTGAAACAAATGTATTGGAAATTATCAATTCTGCAAAATCGGAGAAATCCCAACCGGGTCCTTCACAGTTGCCCGACACTCACATATGCACTTCACGTGAAATGAAAATATGTTAATTTACACTTTTTCATTTTTTAGATAATTCGTCAAATTCTCCCCACTTAAATCAGAAATGCCATTCTTCCGATGACAATAGTTCGTCTGTTTCGGATTATACTGAAGAAGATAATAAAATGAATGACTTAAAAGGCATGAATTGGCTTGAATAAAAAGGAAAATATTTATTTAAGAATCGGATGGAAGGAAATTCCGAAGAAAAAGGTATTCATCTAGAAAACTCACTCCTTCTGTTAGACCTGAAAAGAAGTCATCATTGGCACAAAAAGAGGTGAGAGCGCTTATTTTACACATACGATTTTTGTATTTTATTTTATAGATCCATAGAAAAAGAAATCATCCGTCGGTGTTGCACCCCGATCTTGGATTCAATGAACCCGGACAGCTCAATGATGGGCCCCACTGCAAGTGTTCTTGGGCTGCCAAACAAACCGGGATTAGACATGACAAATTCGCCGGCGAAAAACCCGCAAGGAAGTGCGATTGGAACTCGAGGTCGAATTGTTTGCAAACCTAACGAATTTGGATTGATCTATGAATTTTCAGCAATGTTGATCGTCTTCACCACTACGTATTGGTGGTGGAACCTAAACCCAGCAAAGTTTCACGACGGGCAACTGCCATCAGACTCGACGGACATGTCTACGAGTTTGACGGCTTCTCAGTTTTCTTCCATCAACCAATTCCTGAAAATTTTCCTCAACAACCCATCAATCAATGGACGGATGAATTTCAAGTTCGACTTGTCAAGGAAAATATGCCTGAGGTAAATTCATCACTCGTTCCCTCTAAAATCCTAGGAAGGTCAGAAAACACACAAGGTCAAAAAAAGACACTAAGATTTTTAGTAAAAAACTAACTGATTTGAAGAATATGTATTAAAATGTCGATTATCGTGAAATCTTTCAATTCCATCTATAGTTTTACTGACTAGGGTGGGGGGGATAGGGTTATGATCGCATAAATTTGTTCGGACTTGAGAATACCTAAATGATTATATATATTTTATTTTATATAACTAACTCTTAAATTTGTTAATTGCTTATAATCAAATTAAATCTTTAGAGTTTTACCATCAACGATCTGGAACTTTTCCACACATATCTATTCGATCATATTTTGGAACTTTATGATCTTCAACGTTCGATGGATAATTTAACCAGTGGAAAAAGTGAAAAGTCTTCTTGTTACTTTTACCATTGTTTTCCCAGATTTGCTCGCGAATTGCCTGGTTTGTTTCTTTTTTTTCTCCTTAATGTTTAAATTAAGATGACGGAAAAGAGTTATTACCTATGTCCGCTGTTTTGGCCCATTTCTGTCGGGAATTTTCGCCTTTTGGGAATGAACGAATGTCCAAACAGTTTTCTAATGATAAGGCGGCTCTTCGACAATTTTTATTGTCAAGAAAGGGTCAAATCTTTCTAAATCCGACTAAAGTTTGATATTCATTTTAAAACATATAATCCTAAAGTTTTATTATTTTAGCATCCAATGGCACTTAGAGTGGATTTGATCGATGCTTACAATTTGGATAGGACAAATTCGGATTTTTGTCCATTGCTGGTTCATTTTGGTATTAAACCTAATGCTTATGCTTTTTCAAAGAGACCACAGTAATATTGATATAAAAAAAATTATAGGATAATCTGATTATTAAGATATCAAGATGCATTAAAGAAACATATCAAATTTCGCAAAGAAATATTTACTCGCAGCAAAGTTCCCACTTCCGAGGAAAAACGCCTTTTGCAAGAAAGTGAAATGAATTTGCAGCATTTGAAACAGGAATGTATCGCAAAACGGGAAACTACTATTCGTGTCGAATCTCGGTGGTTTAAGATTTAAATAAGAACAAAATTCTAAATTAGTAAGATATTTAAGGATGGTTCTGACAATTTGTAATTAGGTAGAAAAAAAACTTTTTGCCAAAGTCATTTTTCAGGAGAGGGAATCTCTCTTCATCCCTGGGCGGAACAGCTGGTTTCACCCCCGCGCTAGAAAATGATTATAACTTTTTTCGGGTAAAACCTAGATAAGTGAATTTGGTGTTAAAAGATAGCCTTAAATGTCTGCTATAAACTTGCAGGAACAACTATCCGATTTGGCCAAGTAGAAAAAAGTTATGGCCAAGTTAAGCCAAAAAATTGGCCAAAGATCTGGCCACAACTTTTTTTCTACTTGGCCAAATCAGATAGTTATTCTTGTAAGTTTATAGCAGACATTTAGAGCTATTTTTTGACATCAAGAGCTATTTTTTGACATCAAACTCACTTCTTTAGGTTTTATCTGAAAAAAGTTCTAATCATTTTCCTATCATTTTTTTAGCGCGGGGGTGAAACCAGGTGCACGGTCCCTAGGTATAGTCTCGAGTTGAATTTTTGTCTAAATCATAAAATCCTCTAAAAGATGTTTTCTCGTGTGTTTCGCACAGAAAAATCAAAAGTAAAATAAGTATTTTATAAATTAAATTAAGGGGGTTTTACACGACGGGTCTCTACCCTGATATAGTCCAATATGCCATGTTGCTGGTGTTGATGTGTCATCATATTCGTTTTCACTGTTCACTCGGAGTACTGGAAATTGATCGAATTGCATATGTTTTCAAAGTGAACGAAATAATTTATTCGATAATTTTTGATTTTTTAAGAATAGAGGACTTTTGGAACTAGCACTAATTCACCCCTCATTTCGTACCAATTACGGCACTAATCCAGACCATGCGAAGAACACCATGAACAATTGTGGATTGAGGCTGGATAAAAATGTTTGCAAAAGAAAACGCATGACTAGCATGGAGCGAAAACGTGAAACTATTTCTGGTGAAAAATGAGAATTTTTAATAAACAATTTAAAACATTTTAGCTGATAATCATTTTTCAAAAGCAACATCAAATAAAAGTCCAAAGAAATGTACACCTCACAATCAGCAGCAATCCTCGAATCGCAAGAGGGGCATTCAAGCATTGATGGAAATTATGTCTTTACAGGGTAGCAAACAAGTTGCAGAATCGCCACTTCGTCATAACGAAAGGTTAAAAAGCATGATCTATCTCTCTTTATAAAATTTTTTAAATTAGACTTGAATTTCTGGGCGATGCCATTGTTGAGTTCCTAACTACCATTCATTTGTTTTTTCTGTTTACTGATCTTGACGAAGGCGGTCTTGCCACTTTTCGATCAGCATTGGTTTTTAAAACTTGTGCTGAAATTAGTAAATCGTTCAATCTGCAGGTACAAAATAGACATTTGGCCACGTTGGCTGATCGGATGGGACTCCAACAATTTATGGTTTATGCTCATGGTCCGGATCTTTGCCATGAAACTGATTTGAGACATGCCATGGCAAACGCCTTCGAGGCACTGATGGCGGCCATTTTTTTGGATTCGAATCTAATGGAATGTGATAGGTTGGGATTTGAACAAATAAAAGGAATTTTATTTCATTTTTAGAATATTTGCAAATGTTTTATTCAAGGATGAACCCTCATTGAAAAAGATTTGGGTTACATTGCCTGAACATCCCCTAAAAGTAAGTTTTTAAAACCCTAAAGACAAAAAAAAGAAGGAAATTTAGCGTCACAACCCATTAGGTGATCGTCATCTAATTGAAAAAGTGCCTTGTTTAAAATTACTTTCTGAATTCGAGAAATCAATCGGGGTCAATTTCAAGCACATTCGTCTATTAGCAAAAGCATTTACACGACGAAATGTTCCCTACAATTACTTGACACTGTAAGAATTTTCTTTAAAATATTTAAAAAATTAATTTATTTAGAGGGAACAACCAACGTCTTGAATTCCTTGGTGATACAGTTTTACAGGTTCTAATCTTTGATACAAACAGACGATTTATATGCATTCTTGTTCATTCAATCCTCAGTATTTTTTCGCTTTAAGTTATTGACCACCGAGTATCTCTACAAGCATTTTCCTTACCATCAGGAGGGGCATCTCTCATTGCTCCGAACATGCTTAGTTAGTAACAAAACCCAATCGGTTGTATGCGATGAACTTTCGATGACAAATTATTTGGTAATTCCGCAGGTGATACAAGAATTGTTGGGGAACATACGTGGGCAAAGGGGAGGACAGTCCGGCCAGGGTTCGCCGCAAGGGGTCCGGAGGGTTCGCAGTCGGGGTGGGGGGGGGAGGTTCGCGGTTGGGGCTGGGAGAGGCTGGGTGGGTGTGCGGGAAGGAAGGGAAAAATTTTCAATTTTCCTCCGGTGCGAACCCTCTTAAAATGTGCAAAATTTCTTCAGAAAATGGGTCCAAATTTTCAATTTTCCTCCGGTGCGAACCCTCTTAAAATGAGCAAAATTTCTTCAGAAAATGGGTCCAAAATTTCAATTTTCCTCCGGTGCGAACCCTCTTAAAATGAGCAAAATTTCTTAAGAAAAACAGCCTGAATTTTCAAAATTTTTTCCGGCGGCCCCTATCGGGACCGCCGCCACCCTCACCCGATATGTAGTTTCTTTATAAAAATTGTCCTCAAAAAACGATCGCTTTTCTTATGAAAATGGTCTAAAATTCTCAAATTTTCTCAATAATTTTTCCGCCGTCTTTTTTTGCGTTACTACGAAAAAAAAATTCCTCTGGCGAGCTTTTTTTAGTAGGGTTCGCATTTGGCCCAACTGTCCGGACACCTTGCCCACGTATGTTGGGGAAAACGAAGCAGAATCATATGTAAATTTGAGGTTTTGCTGAGAAAAGGGCCCCAAGCTCAGTTACGATTGAAGGACAAAGCAGATTTGGTAAGGATTTTTCGTTTCATTTCCATATTCACTGCAATAGAATTTTAATGCAAAAGAAAGAGATCTCCATCTAATAGAAAAAAAATTCAGAATGAAGCTTTCCTTGGTGCTCTTTACGTTGACCGTGGATTGATCTATTGTCGTCAATTTTGTCAAACTTGCTTCTTCCCTCGACTTGAAGTAAATGTAAAAATATATCAAATGTTTTACTGAATTTTTTAGTATTTCATCATGACCCAACGATGGAATGATCCCAAATCACAGCTGCAGCAGTGTTGCCTAGCACTTCGAGAAGGAGGCACCGGAGACCCAGATATTCCGGAATATAAAACGATCGGTATTGAAGGCCCTACAAACACTCGAATGTATCGAGTGGCAGTTTATTTTAGGTGTGATTTAAAATTTTATTTGGTTTATCAAATTAGTTATCCCTCGTTAAGAAATAAACGCTTAGCAGATGGCGTCGGGCACAGTGTGCACCAAGCGCAGATGCAAGCAGCCGAGAATGCCTTGGAAAAACATGCACACATTTTCCCGACATTCAACACCAATCAAGCAAAATCCCAAAAAGAAAATGGTTTTGACCATGGAAATGATCAGAGTTACGACAAATTTGACGAAGATCAAAGTACCAATGATGGGTCAGAAGGAAGAATGAAATCATTTGTAAGCAACCCAATCCAATATGCTCACAATCATAGTTTTTTAACCGAAAAATTTCGTCTAAATTTATAACCTAAATTATTTCAGACTTCAATGGATGTGGATAGAAGAAAAAGCTGTAAGGATAGTGAGAATGATAATAGGTATTTGGAAACATCAAAAACAAAATTGGTCGGTAACCAAAGGGGTTATAAAAAGACGAGAGAAGAGGATGACGAGAAAGGTGGGGGGAATACAAGATCAAAGATCCCAATATATACAAATTGTCATAGACCGCCAATCTATTCCAACTGCCAAGCGAAGTCGAGTCTTGATGAGAAAAGAAGAAAGGAGACCTTCAGGAATAGGAACATTAGATAAGGTAGTAATTACAAGGAAATATTTGAACACTAATTAAGTTATTGCGTTTTAGAGCTACGTGACTCCCCGAATTGAAGCTATCCATAAGGTGATATTGAAGAGCCAACAACAAGTTAATAGGAGACCTCACCAATTATTGAAGAGAATTGCGGTAAATATAGAAGAAAAGTAACTAATTCTCTTAATTTTCAGAAAACGAGCTACATTTCTCGTCGGCATTCACCAGAAACCTCACATTTTTATTTCAATAATACCACACCAAGGTTAACTCAATGCCGTCAGACTCCGATGACGATAGTCACCAAAATGACTAACAGGTATGTTTATTAAATTTTACGGGTACTATGAGAATTTAGTTGAACATGATAAGGGTCGAGTTCGAGTCGTTAAACCAGAGAAAAAGGACGGATTGAAATTATTATTTTAGGAAAAATGTTCAGAAATTATTTCCAAACCAATATCTCTTTTTTATTCTCGCTTTATTTTTCGGACTTGTAAGACTTGGAATCTCTCCGACTGACCAATTAATATTAAGAATCTCACCCATAGTCGGGCAACAATCAACCAATGGATTCAATTTGGCACTTTTGCCTCCGCCGCCTCCTCCTCCTCCACCGCCTGGGCCTTTATCCGCTCCTTCGTCACCGCTGCGCCCTCAAAATTCAGCGCAGCTTCAATCTGAACCTTCATCCATGCCTTTTGTCCTTGCTCCTCCTCCGCCACCACCCGAAATGCCATGAATTTCCTAATTTGACTTAATCAAATAAATTCATCCCTTGATTTTTAACATTTTCTTTTGTATGACCTTTTACCTAATTATTTCTTCGCAATATTACATTATTTTTGCTCAAATTTAAAAATAAATATGGATTATACTCTTTCAAAAAAACATTGTTCAAAGTCCCCTCCCCCTAAACCCAAATCACATTTGGGATTGGGGTCATTTAAACGCGTGTCAATTTTTAGATATCAATTCAAATCAAACGCAACTTGGAGAAAAATGGTGTGTGAATGGTTAAAATAACATCCTAATTAAAAAATATGTAAAATGAGTGTCAGGAAAAAAATTGGGGTTCCGGCTTCACCCCAAAATCTCAACAACCCAATATCTCAATGCAATGAATGCGTTGAGATTTTCGGTCGAAAAATACTGTATGTATCAAAATGCCCAAAGAACGAAATGTCTAAAAACAAATTACAGCATTAATGAATTAATTAAAAATATGATAAAAAATTAAAACTTTCCGAGTGAAAAATAAGAGGCAGGACTGTTCAATAGGTGAGTGCTGAAATGTTATTAATTTTTGATTAGAAATCTTATCATTGGGCTCGCCTTCGGCGAGCCCAATAATAAAATTTCTAATTAAAAATTAATAATCTTCCAGCCCGCACCTATTGAACCGTGCATTTGCCTAAGCCCCCCACGGAAAAAGATAGATAACCGGGTTTAGTCGATGTTTTGTCCTTTAGATATTTTTAACTCCCTTTGTGAGTTGAGATTTTGGGTGCGTTGAGATTTTGGGTTGACACCGTTGTGGCTGCGGCTGCTCCCCTCATGTCTTCGGCCGAACGAAATGGCTATTTGGTGGCTCATCATCTCGTCATTGCACGTCGCCGATCTTGGTGGGCGGCTGCCAGCATGAAGCCCCTCCCGCACCCCAGGTGCACCCGGCCAGTGGCCAACAGCAGTTGCCCTTTGTGCCCCACCAGGAATCGAACCCGGTCCTCCCGATTGGACGTCGGGCGTGCTACCAATGACACTATGGGGCGGGCGAGCTGCACATCAGCTTACAAACCCAGACGATCAAGCGGTTCCCTGTTCATGACACGACGCGCGCAGAGTCGACGATGATGGGGGGCAGAGAAGTGTTGATGGCCCTTGGCATACCTCT
>LDKF01001417.1:0-19910 GCA_001026735.1 Rotylenchulus reniformis
TTTTTGGATTAATTTTAGAGTTTTAAAAAAACTTTTTGATTTATTTTTGCAATTTTAAAAAAAGTTCTTGGAATTAATTTTGAAGTTTTAAAATAATTTTCTGATTTATTATTGCAATTTTAAAAAAGTTTTTGGAATTAATTTTGAAGTTTTAAAATAATTTTCTGATTTATTATTGCAATTTTAAAAAAGTTTTTGGAATTAATTTTGAAGTTTTAAAACAATTTTCTGATTTATTTCTACAGTTTTAAAATAATTATATATTAATTTATAATGTTTCTAAATTAACAAGTTTTGCAACCAACCTGAATGGGATGTATTTTAAGGTGTATGGCGGGTTATCCACTGGATTAAGTGTCAAATATTCGCGATATTGCGAGTTTGCTATTGCGCAATTAGTTGGCGGCACTGCAAAAAGATTTAGACCTGCGGTGACAGCCTCTCACTGTCTTTGTCGATCTTTTTATAGAGCATTTTTTTAATTATGAATTTAATAAATTTCCGTAAAAAATGAAATTTAAAATGGAATGATCGGTGTTTTTTTTGGGTAGAAATGAATGATGGATGGATTTTAATAACCAAGATTGTCCAATCTTCGCCTTTTCAACAAGGATTTCTGTTTTACCAATCACATCAGAAGGTCGCAGAAGGAAGTCTCTTTCAGGTGTTTTGCGCTTCTTCCCTCTCCTTTTTGCTCTTCCCTCTGCAGACCAATTTTTGCTTCCTGCTCTTCCTTGCCCAATTTGCCAATGCACTATTTTTCTGTGGCTTCTTCCGCTTGGAATTGTCATCCTTTCCTTCGCAGATTCTTCTTTTTTGTTCCTCGTTTTTTAATTCCGCGGCGACGGCGGCGACGACCTTCACCCTCCTGTTGTGCACCGACAGCAGCTGTTTTCCTTTCTTGCAACTTTGCGTGTGCTTTGCCTACCAATCTGAGCAGACCAGCTTCACCATGGGTGGCCACCGCCTCGCCAACATCTCCCCCGCGTGCAACCTCATTCAGAATTCGTGCTCCGGTTTCCAGGCCCTCTTTGCCGATGGTTCGCGCTGCAGAAAATGCAATTGATTTTGCACTTGTGGCCAAAGGTCGAAGGTACTTCCACAATTTGCGAAGCATGGAGCCAACACCTGAACCGCGTTGACGAGCCAAAGTCATTGTGGCCATTCCATAGCCGCGCTGCGCTGGTAAACCTTCAAAGTACACAATTGGGCCAGCACCGATTTGTCCGCTGGTGGATCCTGCATCGGCATTCCCTTTCCCAGAGGGAACAGCAATGCCTGAGAGGCGAATTTTGATGCCATCAAAAATTAATCGCACCATTTTGGGTGTTTTTAGGTAATTTATTGGTTAATTTTGAATTTTTTAATGGAAAAATTGATAAAATGGAAAAAATTTTTTAATGGAAAAATTGATGAAATTAATCAAAAAAAGAAATTAATGAATTTGGACCATCACGATGTTCAATCGGTGCAGAAGAAAATTCTGCGTAAATTGATGAAGATTTTTCTTCTTCATCAACTCTTGCACATTTTGTTTCTTTCTCTACTACATCTTCCCCACCCTTAAATCGTTTTTTGGCTTCTGCAAATTCTCTTTCTTTGGTGAAGGCTCCATCTTTTTTGGTTTTTCTTCCTTCCCATCCTTCTTCTTTTGTTTTTTCTTTTGTTCTTCTGCAATTTTCTTGGACTCTTCTTCCTTCTTTTGCTTCGCATTTTCATCTATTTTCTTTTGATCTCTTTCTTTTTGCTCTCTTTCCCTCTCGCGACGGGCAATTTCCGGATTGCAAAACAGAAGACATTGCCAAAGTTCGTCAAGGGTGATCAGCTCGGGATGGTTGCACAAAATTTCTCTATGTCTAAATTTACCGATGTGATTTATTGGACCAATTGCAGGATCGCGCAAATCCTGTTGTTCCCTTTGTTGCGCAATCAAAGTCAATTCATGGGGGGTAAGCACATTGCGCAACAGGTTCAACTGATTGACAAGTGTTTTTTCTTCCGTAGTCGGCTCATTTGGAGGCAATTTTGCAGCATTGGCCCACCTCCTCCTACCCAAAATCCATCGCAATTCCTCTGTTTTTACTGTCTGTTGGGAATGCAATGGTTTGCTCTTTTCAGGCTCTGTGGATCGTTTGGTTCTTGCTGGTTCTGCTGCTTGTGCTTCTTTCTGTTGTTTTTCCAATGCAGCATTAAATTCTTCTTGGGTTGGTGGTTTTCTAAGCTCAACCCTTTCTCGTTCCTGTTCCGCAAGTATCCNCTCTACATATTCTACCATTACGGCATGGAATTTGGACTCCAGCTCTGCAGGGTCTTGATAAATCCCAGAGGGGAGGGAAATGCGGTATTGTTTTTCTCGATCATGGAGAATAATGTAAAGGTATTGCGGTTCATGAGTGCCTAGGGAATCCCAATTGTTTGGATAAATGATGTTGGATAATCTAACCATCCATGTCGAGCTACCAAAGTAAAGTTTGCGGGGGAGCTGAATGCGGAATTTATTAGGGCGATTTTTTGCAAAACCAGGTGTGTTTGAAGGCAAAATTAGGTAAAAATTGATGGACATTTTTCAAGAATAATCGGATGATTAATATTCAGATAGAAAAATGATTATTTATGAGGGGATAATTATGAATTTTAGGGTAAATTTCGATGATTTTTCTAAAAATAGATCGAATTATTCATTATGCATTCCAATGATGACCATTAGAAGATGAAGAGGATTACTCCGCCATTGATCTCCTTCGCATAACGTTTGAACCTTCTTGGACTTCTTGGCTGCAGATTCTGATGATGATTTCGATGATGATTTCTTCTTCTTTCGTTTTGCATCAGAGAGATCCACCAATGCGGTGGTGGAGGAGGCCATCGCCGCCACCTTCTCAGCCTCGATGTTCTTCTTCTCCGCAATCTTCCTCGTTCTGGTTGTCTTCTTTGCAGTGCTAATCGATTTCTTCTTTCGCCCCTTCGATGTTTGCATTGTTTTGGAGAGGCGAGCAGGTAGAGGACACCCTCATCACTTTCGCTTCCTAAAAAATTATTTAAACAATTTTCTATTAAATAATTTGAATTTACCTGATTCCTCTCTGAGAATGTTGTTTGCGGTGGTATCCCCCTCTTGTTGGTCTCCGGGCATTGCGATGGTGTTCGGCTCTCCCACTGTCTTCTTCGTGATCGCTGTAAAATGAGCAAAAAAGATGATAATTGATCATTCTCTGCAAAGCCTTACGCTTAACCTTTCTGGGGAATCTGCAATTTTCTCTGGACATTGATTTATCCTGCATTGTTGCATTATGGAAATTTTCATCTCCTCCATTGAGCTCTTCTGCAGAGGTGGTGGTGTTTGAGGTATTGGACTCCTCTGCGACATTGATCTGATTAGGTTGAATTGCAATTTCGGGTTGATTTTTGTTGGGACGACGAAGTGGAGCCATAAAATACTCAATCCAGCTCTTAAGTTTTAGCGAAACAATTTTTATGAAGAATTTTGGTAAAAAACAAAAATGAATGGGATTTTCTCTCGGGTGTATATAATCGATTTTTCCTTAAATACTCTTCATTTTCCAAGTTTATTTATTGAATGCAGAATGAGATTTTTTACTTTTTCTGCATCTTGCCGAATTTTTTCTGCATCTTGCCAAGTTTTTTCTCCATTATTCTTTAAAATGATCTGTGATTATTTACCCATCATTCATTCTTTCATGCCCTCTCATAATCAAAAAACTTTAAAAGATCAGAATTCGAATTTAATCAGTTTAATTTGTCAACTTCTAAAGTGTTTTCCTTGGGAACCGAAAGGTTTTCCTAGAGCCTAGAGCGTGTGCAGGACCATTTGAGTAAAAATTATCGAATTTTGCAGACAAATTATCGGACTAGGGACGGACAAATTTGCAGACCGATTAAATTTGGTCGATTAACCCTTAAGAGTGCAAAGGAGTTGTTTGCCTACGGTGGATATTTAAGTATTTTTAATCATTTTTAATTCACAACCCATAATAAAAACCAATTATTTTTGCTCTTATGCATTACTTTGGTCCAACATTTTTATTCACGCCACCGCATTCGTCTACAGTATCCTAAATTGCCTTGCGTGCAAGTGTGATCAAGCAACGGATCCAAAACAAATTTTTATCCCTTAGAACTTCTGCAGCCCAATACCGTACCTTTTGGAGTGCGCGAAAAAGAGGTGGGTGTTAATCACACATTTTGCAATAAAGTTTTCAAAAAAGATTTTTTTTCAGAAATTAGAAGAATGCAGACCAACACCAGCAACCACTCTTCTGCGGAGAAATTTAACAACACCATCACCAACAACGGTCACCAATTGCAACAAGAATCAATGCAGATCAATGTTGAAGGAAAAATGCCTAATGCGAATGCTTCAACCATCATGGAAGAGGTCGACCTGCGATCTAATGCCAAAGGATTACGAGTGCGATCGGTGTATTTGGAGGGGGAGCGTTTTGTGCAGTGGGATTTGCCAGGGAAATGCGATTCATGCGGGAGCCAAACCGCCGATATTCATCACACAATGCAAAATTGGGGTATTCTGATCGTGGCCATCCGTCTTCGTAAACCTGTATTCATTGTATTTGATAGACCAATTTCTGAGCAAAAACCATTCTCCACAATTCGTGTGCGGTAAAAATCAAAGGATTTTTAATTCATTTTAATCATTATTTTTTCAGATCAACCCACCAAGTTTTGTCTTTGCCGTGAAAATCAAGGGCCAAAATCCATTGTGGAGAGTGAAGTGAATGCAGATGAGAAGATGGAAATGTTTGAAGATTTTGCGGGGAAAACCGAGAAAACATCTCCCATTGCGGATTCAATGATTCAAACTACCGATCAGGTTGTTCCGCAATCAGCTCCACTACTAAATGACGACACAATCGATGCATCGTTTCTCCGAGTTCCCATGATTACCCTTTTGTGCCTGCATTTAATGAAGAATTGGATGAAAATGATGTAAAAATGGAGGAAATTCCACTCCCATCTGCAGAGGAAAAGCCACATGAACCACAAACTTCGCCAGAGAGGATTGCAGAAAACAACTACAATGGTTATGACGAGGATTCAATTGCACTTGCAAAGATGATTGCAGAGGCCATTGGAGCAGATGATCTTGGAGGGAATTATGCATTAGATCAACTGGCGAGACCAAATATTGCAGAGAAGAAAATGAATGAGGAGAATGATGTAAAACCTGAAGAGAATGGAGGAATGTTGATGCAGAGATGAAGGATGAATGATCTAGTTCTTGCATTTTCTAAATAAATATCTATTTATCGATTATATTTGCATTTCAATCTTCATTTTTTGTAATTCTATCTCAAAAAATATCTCTTCTAATTTAATTTTCATCGATTTTTGTCATTTTCAATCAAAATTGAGTAATAAAAACAATGGATTACCCAACTTTGGATGCAGATCAACTCAAATTTCCAATTCCCTCAGAGGTTGTGGTTAGTGGTCCGTCGGGAACTGGGAAGACCCAATTGGTTATGCGAATTTTGGATCATGCCGAAGGAATTTTTTCTCCCTAACCGCAGGCCATTGTCTGGTCTTATGGAGAATTCAATCCCGAACACATCCCTGCAATTGAGCGCAAAAGATGGGTGTTGAATGAAGGTGTTCCCTCGGATGCATTTTTGCAAACCATTCCCAAACCTTTTGTCCTGGTCCTTGATGATTTAATGGGTGAAAGTGATGCAAAAAGACTCGCAGAGCTGTTTACCAAAAAATCCAATCATCAGAATTTTTGCGAAATGTTCCTGGCTCAAAATTTGTTTGATCGCACAACGCGTGTTCCGCGCTCTAATGCTCAATTTCTACTTTTGCTGCGAGCACCCAATGACATGCTTTCTATCCGCAACATCGCCCATCAACTATTTCCCCGTCAAAGTCCTTTTTCATCAATGCCTATAAGGATGCATGCGCAAACTCATTTGGTTATTTATTGGTAAATATGCATGCAAAATCTCCAGAAATTTTGAGATTTAGAACAGGGATCCTGCCTTCAGATCAGGAACAAATTGTTTTTGCTCCTTCATCGCGATAATTTTCATACTCATTTCATTCAGAATTAGTCAGTTTACCTCTAAATTTTTTCAAAAAATCATAATTTTCATTATTTTTGTGCTAAAAAATGCATAGAGGAAGACCGCGAAAGAGTGTCCAAGCTGTAGGGGAGCGCATTTTGCGCAATTATGGCTTCCTAAAAAGGTTGGCCACAACCCGCAGTGAAAGAAGACGGGTTCGACAATTGGCGAGTGCGACACCAGATCAGTTATTGGACTTGGTTGAGGAAACATTCTTGAGGGTATTTTCTGTTTAAATCGATTACAATTGCAGCGGATTTTGCCTTATCGCGATGCTGTGAATCGGTTGGCTCGTGTACGGAATGAGAGAAGTGCGCGGAGAGTGGTCACACAATTTGGGGGTGGTGCACCTGCGGTTATTGCGGCTTTATTGGCACCCATTCTAGCCGATGCCGCACATCATTTGTTTAAAAAGGTTACTGGCGGAGGTGGAGTAGATTAAAATTTCATAAAATTCGTTTATCTTTTTTCAAAAAAATCACAATCCCTTAAAATTGCAATCATTTTTTAAAAATCCAGATAAAAATGAGTCGAAAATTGATAATTTTGCCTTACAATCTGTACAAATCCCTTTTGTCTGCACCAGCAAAAACTGATGAAGACCTTCAAGGCAAAGCGCTTTTAGAAGAGGCAAAGGTTGAATTATGGCGATCCAAGAAGGTTCGTCCCGGGGAAGACCTAAGTGCACGCAATGTAATGCATCAACAAATGTTGCGGTCTTACCTAAAGGCTCGTAAGGAGTTTGCAGAAAAACCTTTAAAAATCCAAATGTGGTGAACTTCGTGCTTTGTTAGGGGAACGCGATGCTGCATTGAAAGCCATGTTGGAGGGTGAAGAGGGGGAAGTGAGCGAAGCAAAGGGTGTTCCTTTGCCTGAATTTGCAAAAATGAGAAAAAAACCATTGAAATTGAAGGGAAGATTGCGTAAAAGGGTTGGTTTAGAGGGCTTAATCCCTCCTCGGAGAAGAAAAATTAAAGAGGAGGGGAATCGCAGAGAGAAGAGGAAGAAGAGGAGGAGGAAGAGGAGGCATATCATTCACCAATAGGTGTAGAACCTTCCTCTTCTGCGGGTACCCAATTTTCGTACGATGTTGCCGAATCGGCTTCACCTCCTGCGCTTACAGATAATCAAAAAAGAACAAAAGCGCTGCAAATCATGGAACAATTGGAATATTATGTCAAAAATGATCCATACTTTTCCGATATTGTGCGAGGAGATAAAATTTTGCGTGATAGCGGACACCCATACATCGGATCTAATATTTCAAATTCTTTATTTTCCATTTTCTTCCATGCTCCTGGTGATGCATTTCCCCCTGGCAGAGAAAGATTGCGGAAAAGAATCCAGAATGATCCATTATTTAAAGATTTGCAGAGGCGAATGCGAAAATTGAGATATAGACCAAGGAGTTTGCAATCAGGTCAGGGTAAAATGTTTGTGAAAGGGATGAAAAGAGGATTGATGATCAAAGATAGAAAGAGAGGAAGACATTTGCCTGATTATAAAAGGCAATTTTGCAAAACCGTTGTTTTCAAACCTGATTTATGGACAGCAAAAATCAGCACCCATTAGAAGTCGGTGATGATGTAGAGGCAAAGATTGATGCGGTGTACACCGATCCAGGCAATGCCGGGGGGTTTGCAGGAGAGGAGCCGCTGTGGAGGGAGTTGCGGAGGCAATTTCCGCAAATTTCCAGGAAGTAATTGCGGGATTATCTGCAAGGAAGCCGAACTTACATACTTTTCCGACCAAAAAGAGAGAAATTCCAACGATTGCGCACCATTCCCACCGGTTATTTATCAGGTAATTTTACAATTTTCATCATTTTTCATTGATTTTTATTATAATTTGCAAGTAGATCTTCAGATTTCCAAAAATTGGCCCATAAAAATGCAGGATACAGGTATTTGTTGTTGGGGATTGATGTGTTGTCTCGTCGCTTCTTTGGTGCACCTGCAAAATCAAAATCCCAGGGCATATTAAGGAGGCATTTGAGGACATGTTTGCGCAAATGGACCGATTGCCAACACGCATTTACTCAGACCAAGGCCTTGAATTCGAGTCAACTGCAATTAAAAAATATTTTGAGGAGTTGGGAATAGAAAAATTGCGGACAGCGAGCAAAACCAGGGTGAAAGCTGGGGTTGCGGAACGAGGAATTCGTAAGTTTTGCCTTTAACTCTCAAAATTTGATGAATGTTTAATTTATCAATGAAATTATTTGCCAAATTATTGAATTATATTGAATTTTTTGTTTTTTTATATTTGTTTTTACTCTTTTCATCATCTTACACATTTTTGATCAGATAATTCTTTTTAGGAATAATTAAAGGACGGATTTATCGATGGTTCAGCGAGGAAAATCGATTGTATTGGAGCAATTTGCTGCCGAAATTTTTGGCTGCGGTGAATGCCAGTGTGAATCGGACGACTGGATTTGCACCAAACAAGATTAATGATGAAAATGCGCAAGAAGTTTGGCACAAAGTTTTTGGGCTGGATAATAAATTTTTTACCAAAATAGTGCCAAAACCCCGTTTGTTGTTAGAGGAAGGGGGCCATGTGCGTATTAAAAACCCATTGGAAGTGTTCGATAAGGGTTATTTTCTCCGATTTTCTGACCATATTTATCAAATAAAATCGGTTCATAACACAAAACCCCCTTATTACACACACCGATGGTTATGGTAAAGTTGTGAGAAGAAAATTTTATAATCCGAATTGGTTAAAATTCGGAGGGATGAGAATACAACTTACAGAGTAGAAGAAGTATTACGAAGTAAAAAGAATCCAGATGGTACCAAGAGCTATTTGGTAACATGGTTTGGCTACCCAAGAGAGAGAACATGGGTTCATGAATCAGATTTTACCGAACAAATGAAAAAGAAATGATGGATTTTGAGTAAAAAATAACGATTTTTCTGATTTTTTGTCATTTTTTCCATTATTTTGTAAATTGTCTTATTAATTAACACTCAATTTTGTTTCGATTCTCATTATTTTTGTAAACATTCACACTTCACCGTGTTTTTTTTCTGATTTTTTCTATTCATAATTTTAAAATAACCAAAATGATTAAATCTTTGCAGAGAGTAATATTTTTCAAAAATAAATGCAGATTTTTTTATGATGACGTCACAATTTGATGACGTCATCGAGGATAATTAAAGCCGGATTTTTGGCCATTATTTTCATTCGTTATTGGTTAATTTAATGGAGCCGGAAGACGTTTATTCCAAAGCTGATGCACATGGTCTTCCTCCCAGAGCTGCGAAAACCCTTCAAACTTCTGCGGCAAAGTCAAGGAGAGATGATGTCAAACTTGCACGCGAAAAGGTGGTAATGCCTGTCATGTCGGATTATGATTTCCACCAGAGCCGAAACCACGTCGTCTGCAGGGTCGAGAAGGAATTTTTGAGAATGCAAGCAAGGAATTGGATCCCAATAAATTGAAAGGAAAGCATTGGCGATGCAGTTCAATTGCTCAGACTGGTGCTGGACAATTTTCTGGTAAGTGAATTTTTGAGGAATTTCCTCGATTTTTATGGAATTTCTCTTTTTACCTTAAAGGAATCCGCGTGCGAGCAATGATAAACATCTGGAAGAGTGCTGAGCTGGAGGCGGATTTGAGGCAGATGATGACCAAAATGTGGAATTTTGCAGAGGAGAGGGCTGGTCTTTACAAATTGAAGCCTGACTACTTTATTGTACGAGTGGAGAGTGCATTGTTGGAATGGCCGATTTCTCGCACTTACAGAGGGAGCAACTGCAAAGCCTTTCATCTTGATTTTATCAACCATTTTGGGCATGTGGACCAAAGTGCGCAAGCAAAAAGAAGAGATTCAGTGCTTAACCAACACTTCACAATGGATATTTCGGCAATTCAAAGGACAGGGAGGAGAAAAAGAAGCAACAAGAAGATGGCGAAAACCAAGGAAAATTGATGATTTCTGATGATTTTTCACCTAATTCTTTTCTATTTGATTTTCTTTTTTGTAATTAAATTGAATCTTTATTCTTTTTGGATTTTTTCATTAATTCGCATCCAATTTCCTCTCAATCTTTTTGAAAAAACTACAAAGAGGAAAGGGAGGGAGCAAAGATCAAAAGGGGAAGGGAATGGAAACAGTAATCCATTGTGGGGGAATGGAATGGTTGATGATGCAACGGAGGAAGGGTCGATGATGGAATGGAGGAGGAAATTGGGGGTGAGAGGGAAATTGAATTTCGAAGAGGGGGTGAATTGAGAAAAACCCAAAATTCCCCAAGATTCTTTATCTAAAATCCCTCCCAAAAATGTTTTGCCAAATCCTTAAAATCCACCGGATTTCGAAGATTTTTTTTCAATTTTTTATCCAAACTAGAAAAAAGAACGATTTTTAATAATGGAAATTTTCAATGAGTATTCCGATCATTTGATTTCGATTCTATTCTACGGCTTCTTCGCTCTTCTTCTTTCTTCACTTTTTGGCAATCTTTGCCTTCTTCTGTGATGGTTCCATCACTTCTTCTTTTGGTTCTTCTTCTTCCTCCTCATTTTCCTTTCCCCCCTCGCTCTTCTTTGCCTTCTTAGGTTTTGGGTTCTCTTGACCTTCATCCACTTGGCTTTCTTCTTCCACCTTCTTGATCTCCTCTTCGGTAAGCGGACGAAAGCGGACCATTTGCCAATCTTTCACATCCTCATAGCCATATCTTTTGCATTTCTGAAAATCATTATTTTTTAATCTGAGAAAATATACCCACCTTCACTTTTAATTTTGAACAATCCAGTGTAACCGATTTTGGTTTCTAGAATGGTTGCGAGTTCATCTGGTTCAATTTTCTCCATTTTCTCAATTTCGGGTACGGTGATGCCCAGAAAAACATCAGCAATTGGTTGAAAGTCAAGGAGATAGCGAAGATGATTTGGTTGTTTCAGATCCTGTAGCATAATGCGGATGTAGAGCTTTTGTTGTGGAATTTTCGAAGTGCGTTTATACCAGCACAATAATTTTGGTTGTTAAGTTTTTTGCTGCAGAACATTCTAACATTGCCGCGAATCGGACATGCCTAATTTGTAAAGAATAATCATAAAATTCAAAGTAAAAATGTTTCCTCACATTATATATCTCGTATTTGAGGTCAACAATTTTGCCCATGATTATGAAATCAGCCTCGGTGTCGATGTCCAACAATTCATGAACATGTTTGGCTCCTTCTGACGAGAGAAGGGGGTCGAGTTTATTGGTTGCGGGATGGTATTCCTCCTCAGATTTCATTTGGAATTTGGCCAAACAGGTCATTTTGTTCTTTTTGGTGGTCTGTTGAAATAAATTTTATTTTGAAGGTAAATTGATCAACTTAATAAATAAAGAGAGCAATTAAGGATTATAGGGGCAATTCGAGAGTGAAATGATTGATTAAGAGGTTGGGTGTACGTTACGGGGGTCTAAAAACACGAGTTTGAATTTTTGGCGGGAAAAAACGGCGTGCTTTCTGCATGTCTGACCCAAAATCAATCGATAATCCCCCTTTTCTCTTTCTCTGTCTCACTACAGGGGGCAGAGACCGGCAGGCGTGCTTTTACCCCGAAATCAATCGATAATCCCTTTTCTCTTTCTCTGCCTCACTACAGGGGGTAGACACCGCCGAGAATTTTGGCGGGCAAATTGGCTTGGGTTTTTCAAGGTCATTCCCCCACTGTGCAGACCCGACCCCTGACCGATTTCGAAATCATTCACCTTTTCTCTTTCTCTACCCACCGAAGGGGGTAGAGATAGCAGTGAGATGGCGTGCTTTCTGCGTGTCTGACCCAAAATCAATCGATAATCCCCCTTTTCTCTTTCTCTGTCTCACTACAGGTGGCAGAGACCGGCAGGCGTGCTTTTACCCCGAAATCAATCGGTAATCCCTTTTCTCTTTCTCTGCCTCACTACAGGGGTAGACACCGCCGAGAATTTTGGCAGGCAAATTGGCTTGGGTTTTTCAAGGTCATTCCCCCACTGTGCAGACCCGACCCCTGACCGATTTCGAAATCATTCACCTTTTCTCCCCACCCATCGATTGTTTCAAAACTTAATTAGAAATTTTTGGGAATTTTAAACTTTAGATTTTTGGGTCATTTCTGATCCATTTTTTTATTGAAACATTTAAGATCAAAATCTTCCTTTATTCATTCATTTCTACTTCAATTCTTTCCTAAATAGATCATTTTTTCTATATTTTTCATTTATTGGATCATTTTCCGATCCATATCTTCCTTATTGGATCAGTTGCAAATAATTCTTCCCTGTTTGGATGATTTTTTTGATCCATTTTTTCCTTTTTAGATTGTTTCTGATCCATTCCTTCCTTTCTCGGATCCATTCCTTATTACATAATCTTTCGGATCCATTTTATAGAATCTTTTCGGATCCATTTCTCATTACTTTCTGGCTAATTTAAACCTTAAACATACCATTCGAGCCTTTATAAAATCATTTCTTGATCTTTCTGCTCCCTGAAATTTTCTCCTCTTCTTTTTTCATCTTTTCATCTCATTCCCATCTTATTTTTTCGAAATTCATTTTTTTCCATTTCCAACTTTTTGTTGTTCCTTTTCCTTCCCCATTTTTTTGGATTTTTGCATCAATTTCCCCCTCACCCGATCATCGATTCACATTTTCATCGTTTCCATTATCATCCCTTTCCTCATCGTTCCCCTTCCTCTCTCCCGAAAAAACCGATTAATCTTCCACCTCCTCGCTCGGTCATCAATGAACGCGCGAGGCGAGCATCTGTTGAGGTTTTTCCAAGGTTCAATTTTGGAATTCCAAAGTCCAGTTTTGGAAATTTTAACCGATTTTTTAATTGAATTATTTTTGGAATTTTTATTGGAATTTATTTAATTAAGAATTTAAAAGATTTTTTAATTGAATTTAATTATTTTTTAATCACTTCTATATCTTCTCTCTCTTTCTCTCTCCCTCATTTTCTCTCTCTCTCTTTCTCTCTCTCCCTCATTTTCTCTCTCTTTCTCTCTCTCTCATTATCTCTCTCTTTCCCTCATTTTCTCTCTCTTTCTCTCTCTCTCGTGATCTCTCTCTTTCTCTCTCTCTCCCTCATTTTCTCTCTCTTTCTCTCTCTCATTATCTCTCTCTTTCTCTGTCTCGCCCATTTTTTCTCTCTATCTCATTTTCTCTCTTTCTCTCTCCCTTTTCTACACTCTCTCGCTTTCTCTCTAACCGTCTCACCCCCTCACTACACTCTCTCGCTTTTTCTCTAACTCTCTTTCCCATTCCCACACACTCTCTCGCCTTTCTCTGCCACTCTCTCCCCTTCCCACATTCTCTCGCCTACCGTAATCCCTCCCCCTCCCCTGCCTGGGCAGAGGTCCCTGCGTGCGCATAGGGCAATGACCTTGAAAAATAGGCTCCGCCCACTCCGGCTGGACCCCTGCCCCGGACCCCTGCCCCCGCCAGCCAAATTTTTATCCCCAGCAGAGCCCCCAAATCATTCTTCCAACTTGCCACTTTTTGTAATTCCCCCTCCTCCTCCGCTCCGTCCCTTTTTTTTATTAATTTATTTAATTAATTAATTTTTTATTTAATTATTTATTAAATATTTATTTATTTCTGAGGCCCTTGGGAAATTAGCCTGGACTTTTGGTTCAGTGGAGTTGGCATAAATCTCCCTAGCCTTTGGTCCGGGTTCAATTCCCAAGGGCCTTTATTATTTTTTTCTATTTATTATTTTCTTCAATTTCTTCAATTTGGTAAGTTTTCACGTGACGCGATCTTTTCAGGTGACGTGATCTTTCTCACGATCTTTTTTCTCACGATCTTTTTCACGTGATCTCTTTTCACGTGATCTTTTTTCTCGTGATCTATTTTTCACGTGATCTTTTTTTTCTCACGATCTTTTTTCACACGAGCTGTCGTCACACACCCTCGTGTGAAACACACACCCTCGTGTGACACACACACACTTATGAAAAAAACACAAAAATTTATTTAATTTTTAAAAAAATTGCGAAAATAAATGAATTTTTAATTAAAAATGCAATTTTAAATGATTTTTTATTTAAATTTTGAATTAAATTTACAATTTTTATTTATTTTTGAATTAAAAAATATTTTTTTAAATGAATTTTTTAATTAAATTTTGAATTAAATTTGCAATTTTTATTTAAATTTTGAATTAAAAATGTAATTTTATTTAAATTATTAATTAAATAATTAATTAAATAATCGATTTTATCATAATTAATTAAAAGAATTTATCAGAATTAATTAATTAATTAAATAAACAATTCAATTGGCCGTTGGGATTCTGCAGTCTTGGCCATTGGCCAAGGGTCTTAGGATTTTGCAGTCTTGGCCAAGGGCTAGGGGGATCCTTAAGAGTGCGGACTTGACCATTGGGTCAGGGGGTCTTTGGATCTGCAGTCTTGGTCATTGGGTCAGAGGGTCTTTGGATCTGCAGTCTTGGCCATTGGGTCAGAGGGGATCCAGAAATGCGGTCTTGGCCATTTGGGGTCCCCCCTCCCCCGGGGCAGTTTGCAAAGGGACCGGGGGGCTGGCCCATCAGCACCGCAGTCCCTCCTCCCGGGGTCTTTAGAGTTTTGGGTCCAACCATTTAGGTGACGAAACCCAGCAGATTTCTGAAATAGGTGACGAAGTCCAGCCAATTCCGAAAATTTTCAGTTTTGGCTGAGTTTTCGTTACCCTTTTCCCAAAAAGGTGACAGAGTCCAGCCAATTCCGAAAATTTTCAGTTTTGGCTGAGTTTTCGTTACCCTTTTCCCAAAAAGGTGACGTAGCCCAGCCAATTCCGAAATTTTTCCATTTTTGCCGCGGCACTCCCCCACCCCCGTGACCTCCACGACTCCTCCTCCCAAGCCAAATCCGAAATCCCGACCACTACCACCCCCTCCCCCGCCCAAGGTCATCCCCCAAAACCCCCCTCCACCCTTGGGCTCCCCCACCCCATCCACCAACCGGGTAACGTCCCCAGTCAATTCCGAAATTAATGGGCATATAACTACTATAATCCCTGATATATAATTTTCTCCCATCCCTAAAATATCGAAATCGTCAAATCCTAGTGATTATAACTAGAGACCAGATCGAGACGAGATTATTCGAGATTTTTCGAGAATCTCGATTCGAGATTCTCAAAAAATCTCGAATCGAGATCGGGCTCGAAAGTTTTGGACATTTTTCGAGATCTTTCGAGATTCGAGATTTTTCGAGAATCTCGAATCGAGATCGGTCTCGAAAAATCTTCGAGATCTCGAATCTCGAAACCTCAAAAAATTCGAGAAATCTCGCTAAATCTCGAAATATTTTCGAAAAATTCTAATATACTTGAGATGTTTTTAAGCAAAATCTTGCTATTAAATATATAAAATCTCATATAAAAACTTCTAAATCTTAAGTAAAATCTTTTAAATCTCAACTAAATACTTTTAACTTCTATGCAATTGGTCCATTGTCTTAAAATATAACTATTTTTTGGCAAATACTAATAGTACTTCTAAATAATTACAGTCAATTCTTTTTATTCATTTGTAACCTACTAGTATTTCACATTTTAATAAAAAATATATAAAAAAGAAAGACAGAATGTGAATTTCCAGTAACAAATGTTTATATTTACATATAAACGAACCTCCGGTTAATGCACGATGTTTGTTTTCACTTATCGGCGAATTCGAAATAACAGAAAAAACGAACGAGAATTAAATTTTCGTTGAACTCCTTCTTACATTAATTAATTACCATTTTAAATGTCCGTAGTGAATTTTTTCCAAATTATTTGGTCAAAATATTTTTTTGAACGAAAATCTCGAATCTCGATCGAGATCTCGAAAAATTTTATCGAGATTTTTTGAGATCGAGATTTTTCGAGAATCTCGAATCGAGATCGATCTCGAAGCTTTTAGGTAGTTTTCGAGATTTTTCGAGAATCTCGAATCGAGATCGATCTCAAAGCTTTTAGGTAGTTTTCGAGATTTTTCGAGATTCGAGATTTTTCGAGAATCTCGAATCGAGATCGATCTCGAAGCTTTTAGGTAGTTTTCGAGATTTTTTGAGATCGAGATTTTTCGAGAATCTCGAATCGAGATCGATCTCGAAGCTTTTAAGTAGTTTTCGAGATTTTTCGAGAATTTCGAATCGAGATCGATCTCGAACCCAAAGTCCGGTTTCTATTATAGACCAATTTCATTGTTATACCCAGTCTCTAAGGTAATGAAAAAAATAGTTTTCAATCTTCTAATTTCATATATAGAAAAGAGAGGTATACTCACCGCTGAACATCATGATTTTAGAAATGGTAGATCAGTTACCACCCAACTCCTTGAAACCTTTAACGTAGGGTAGTCCACGACTGGTTTAAAACCGGTACGCCCGGTTTTCGGTTGGCCTGTTTCAGGACTCCCGGTTAACCGTCCGGTTACCGGTTTTGTAGTTATTTGCCAGAAAACCAAATAAAAATTCAGAAATTTGGCAAAAAATCAATAAAAATAATTATTATATATTTAATAACTTCATAGAAATGAATCTCATAGAATTGAATCATTCGCATTCTTCATCTAATGCATTTTCTTCTGGATCTAATTCAGTGGATGGTGAAAGTTTCAAGTTTTTATGATGTGCGAGATGCGATAAAGTGCATTGATATAGTCCGGAAAAAAATTTGAAAAATTAGACCCCTTTCCTAAAGAAATTGCCGAAAGAAAATATAAATTTTAAGGTCCAAAATTAGGTCGAAATAGGATTGGGCACGGAGTGGGATTTGGCAAAATCGGGGATGGAGATGGGCAAAAAATTATTATTTGAGAAAATTTCATTAATTATTCTTTTTGAGAAAATTTCATTGCGGGAGGTGTCGCTATCGGCGGTCCCGATAGGGGCCGACGGAGAAACTCTTGAAATTTTATTTATTTTTCTTAAAGAAAATGGTCATTTTTAATGATCTGTTGAAAAAATCATTGGAGGGGGTGCCGGCGGTCCGACAGGGGACGCCGGAGAAATTTTTGAAATTTTTGTTAATTTTTATGTCCTTTTCTAGAACTTTAATTTGAAAATTCAAGAATGTATCATCATTTCTAAAGAAAATTTTTAATTTATTTTTTCTGATTGATTTTATTTTGGTAATTTTTTATTTTAAAAGATTTGTAACAATTAAAAAATGGACAAAAAAAACTCGGTGTGGTGGAGAATTGAACTTGTGTCCTCACAGATGACAAACCAGTAATTTTTCCATTGAACCAAGGCATCTTTGGTTGTTTCCTCACAAAATTCTCTTAAGTGTTGGATCAAAAGTGGCATCTTTAGGGGTGTATTTTCAAAACCGAAAAATCGGCGGTTTTGGGGTCCCGGTTTTCGGTTAGGCCGGTTTTGGGACCTCCGGTTTTCGATTTCGGTTTTGAGGCAAAAAAGGCCGGTTTTCGGTTACGGTTTCGGTTCGGTTAACCGACCGTGGACTACTCTACTTTAACGATTTTACTGAATTAATTGAGAAAAAGAAAAATATTGATGTGGTATATGTTGACTTCCGTAAGTTTTTGATACTGTTAATCATGATCGACTTCTTAATAAATTACAAGACATTGGTATATCAGGTTCTTTAATTAAATGGATCTCAAACTATGAAATATCGAACCTTTAAAGTTAAAATTCAAAATACTTTTTCCACGGTTAGAAAGATATCTACCCCCAAGGTGCCCCAAGGCTCTGTCCTGGGACCACTTCTATTTCTTATTTATATTGCTGATTTACCAGTTTTGTGAAACTCAAAATGTCAAAATTAAAATATTTGCCGATGATCTTAAAGCATATGCGAGCACTGAATTTTCCGATGATCTTCAAAATTTTATCAATAAGTTAGTTGAATTTGCACACTCAAAAGATCTAAAATTAGCACCCGCCAGAGTTTTCACATTGGTGTGAAAAACACTAAACAGTCTTATTTAGTGTTCGGCAAAACGATGCGGGTCGGGCCCGCAACTTCAGGCCCGCAAAAAACCCGCAACCCGGAAAAACCCGCAAAAATGGTTTGCGAGTCGGGCCCGCAATGTCGGGCCCGCAAAAACCCGACCCCCCAAAACCCGATCGATTTTTGCGAGCACGTGACGGGTTTTTGCGGGTTTTCGATTTTAATTTTGTTCCAATTCAAATCCTGAAAAATTAAAAATTATACTTTAAAATAAGAATAAGAAAAAATAAGGATAAAACCCTTAAAAAAGATTTAAATGGGTAAAAATAATATATGAAATTTATAAAAAATAACAAAATAATCAATATTTATACTCTTATTTTATTTCCAACACAAAAATCAATAAAGTCGCTGATGGAGAGGTAATAAAGGACCTTGGTATTTTTATTTCGCCAGATCTCAAAAGGGAAAAACATATAAATATTATTTCTAGTAAGGCTAAAAGGACTTTGTTTTCTATTCTAAGAAGTATTAGATCAAAATCCCTCGGTTCTTATATCGTTATATAAAACATGTTTTACCGATTGTGGAATTTGCCTCATCAGTTTTCAATCCATACTTCCAAAAAGATCATTTGGAAAATGTTCAAAATTTTTTTAAGAATAGTTTTTAGGCGACCAAAACCTCATGCACAAATTCCGAACTACACTCAGCTTCTTGAACTTTTTAAATTAGAATTATTAGAAATACGAAGATTTAAACTGACTTAATATTGTTTCATAAATCACTTTTAACTTCGTTAAAATTGATTATATACATTTATTTTTAGGGAAACGAAAACTAGAAATGATACCTTTAAGATATTTGTTCCAGCGGTGCAATCAAATTAGATTTAACTCATTCTCTTCATTAAAGTCCCAAGGCTATACTCTCAGTTACCAGTTAAAATTCGAAAATCTTCGCCAAAAGAATTTATCAAACTTCTGGATTCTATTGATCTTCATCCATTTTTATCAAGCCCTACACCTGGATCATGATCCCATGGACATTATTTTGTTGAATTTTTCACATTTTCGAGTTCGTGCTTTTGTCTTTGTTGTATTTTCTATTGTTTGAATGTTTTTCTGGACGATGCCTACATGGCAAATAAACCAAATCAAATCAAATATATTCGTCTTCACAATTTAAACAATTTTTCTGCTGGTGGTTCTATTCATGGGTATCGTAAGGGAGGAGCATGCCCCTTTATGGATGAAGCAATAAGAGATCTATTAGCCGAGCACTCTAGAGGCGGGCGTAGCTTAGTTGGATGAGTAAATTATATTTAAAATTCCACATAATGGGAAAGTGTTAAAATCCCAAAAAGTTGATAAAACCTTGAAATATTTGGAAAAAAGTTGATCAACTCGAAAATGCATTAACAATTTCAGTAAAATGTTTTTATGCATATTTGAAACTAAACAATACAGTAAAAAATACATAGTAGATCGATGGAGTCATTACTTCGAGTATAAAAAAATAAATTAATAAATTAAAAAGAAAAAAACTAAATTTTCCTAAAAAGGTTGATTGATTTTAACCGTGAAATTTCGACTTATATGTTAGAGATGTTTGTAAGGCGGGTGCTGATTTTCGGTTTGTGATAGATTTTGAGGATACAGTCTTTATGATGGGTTTGAGGAAACGATCCGCAAAACCCATCAAATTCCATTTTTGCTTAAAAAAATATTATCTAGCTGACATCATTTTTTATTCTGGCATCATTTCTGAGCAGAAATTTTTTTCTTAAATGCCCAAATTATTCAGAAAGGGAATGAATGATTCTCCTCCCACTCACTTTCTAAAAAGGTACTTGGACGGAATGCTCCCGCTAAAAGCCAAAAATTATTCCAAAGCGAATGATTCGTCATGA